>JZKD02S1473588.1:87199-102717 GCA_000966675.3 Picea glauca | reverse complement strand
GTATAATGTTCGCCATTTTCGGATAATTTCAATGGAAAGAATGTCCATTTCAAAAGGCTAAGAATGCTACCTGTTTTATAATTTCTTCGCTTGAATGATTAAATATTCTCTGTATATATTCATTTTCAATAATTTCACCGGACATTATCAAATTTGGTATTATCACAATAATGTCGACTTTCAAAGGCATGAATAATATATATTTTTTAATATGTTCAAAGAAAGTGTTTGACAACCCGCACCACAACGACTGCAGATATTGCAACGCGAAACGAACGGATATTTGGCTATCTCTGCCTCTTAACGACAAAGGGAGGAGTTACATCAGAGGAGTGTCATCATTTTCTTTATGGAAAGTTATTTGAACTGTTATGCATATGTGTTTTAGTGGGTTTAATAGTTAAGAATAATTGTTTTTTTTTTTTTAAGAGGTTATATGTTCAAATTAAGAAATATTTAAATCAAGAAAGAGTAGTGTAGTCAAATTTATGTATGAGGTAGGTTCCTAGTCTGACAAACAAAAAAAAATTATATACCAATTTAAAATCTAACTTTACTATCACCTCAAAAAAATCATTATATTTTTATCATTATTTTATTATTATAAAGTGTGATTAATATATATGTATAATCATTGTACATACTTTCCCAATATTATAAAGTTGGGTGTATAAAACTCACCGCTTTTTGTAACCAATTTATTCCAGCTGGCTACATATATCAAGTTTCGATGTAGAATATCAACGCAAAAGTACATGTCAACATTCCTTGTACCTTGCATGCACTAGGGATTGGGCTATCATGATCAATGTAGGGGAGATTATGAGCATCCATGCGATAGATGATACTAATGTGATCGTGTGCCCAAGGGATGTCATGGTTGATGGGCGAACATGCCCGTTTGGGCGCATTAAATCCACATAGGGGCATGACGGTTCGGTTGAGTGTAATAATTCGTGAAGGACAATGACACACCCAAAAGACATGATGTTTCACACAAGTGACCTTTGGAGTCTCTATAAGTGTGGAAGGGTGCAAAACCAAAGGAACACGAAGAAAGTGAGGGAAAGAGACATAGAGGCAAGGGTGCAAACCAAAGGAACAAGAAGAAAGTGAAGGCAAGAGATATGGAGCTCCCAAGATAGGTGCACAAGTGGGGCACACCTTAGTTTGAGGCAAGGAGGAAAAACAAAGGAAATCTTGGTGTGACAAAACCGTAGGTCTGAGAGTATTGATGTATAAGGAAGAGTCGTGAGATTTTTCCCGTTTATGTAATTGGGACAGTAGAGCCTTCTTTGTAATGTTTGTTTTTGTTTCGCAATATAATAAATGAATCGAGGTATTAGGCACTGTTGGTGTCGCCTCCACTATATCTTTGTCTCTTATGTTTTCACATGTTTTCGCATGTTTTCTGTTGTATGTCAGATTCATTGAGTGTTAAAGAATGTTAACAAATGTCTAAGTACACAACTAAGTTGCACAAAGTAAGGATGTGACTCGTGTGTAGCCTAGAACAAAGAATGGGTATGTTCTAGGTGAAGAGGCATAGTCCGAGTGAAGCATCCTCAGTTCAACTAGGCTTCCAAGTGAGAACCATCGCCATGTCGCATGCCCACAAGATACCAAGGTTGAACTTGGACATGAATCTTGGGGGTGTGATAGATTGTATCAGAGTAGTTTCACAATAGAGAGATTTGTAGAGACAACACACAGTATGAGAGGATTCACACCGTCCGAAAGAGGGACAACCTAGGGTGGAGTGAATCCTTGGATATAGGCAGATGAAGTCATACAATGAAAGTAGGCCGTGCATGACTCAAGGCTTGTCAAGTCAAGTGTCCTAATGCGACCTGAGGTAGAAGTGTCTTGGTTTGGGAAACGAACCAGGATCTATAGGGACCTGCAACAAAGCACCTTGGAACCAAGTGGTAGACCAAGGGGCGCTCCCACACAGTCTATGAAAGACCAACACAACGTAGATATGTTGTATTAAAATTCCATTTGTATTTTCACTTAACACATAATGAGTGGCAAGCATCAATTTGTAGCAAGCTACGAGGGGTTGGTGCATTAGGTTCCTTGGGTGGAAAGCTTGACAACCAAGACCATTAGTTGTCTTTTTTGGATATGGTTATCAATAGAGGAATAGTGCGAGCTCTCTTTGACTTAGGTTCCTTGCACATCTTTCTGGATTCTAAGGTAGTGAAGGATTTGGGACTTAGATTCTCCTCCTGTGGATCTCTTGTTAAGGAAGTAAACTCTAACGAAAAGGAAGCAACTAGTGTTCCCTCCTCGATTCACATTCGACTTAATAAGGCGGAAGGTCAGGATAACTTCACGGTGACTCCTATGGATGACTTTGAGGTGATTCTTGGGAAAACGTTCCTAAGGAGGACGCATTCGGTCTTCATGCCATGGATGGAAAATATGGTTATACTTGGTGAAAAAAGGGCGTGGGTTGTGTCCAAAACCACAAGGAAGTCTTGTGGAAAGGTGCATCTTGTGTATGCACTAAGTATGAAGAGAGAAACAAGGAAGAATGGATCACATATTTATGCACCAAATGTTGGAGAAGTTCAGGGGGATGGAGTGGGGACGCATGTTTCACCTGAGCTCACAAAATTATTGAGTGATTTTGCGGAAAAAAATGTGAGATGAGTTTTCGAAATTGATCCCACCATAATACATTCTTGACCACTGTATAGAGATAGAGTTTTGGATGTGACCAAAGATAATATCTCTTTACTGATTATTTGGACTTGAGTTTCAAAGAGTTGAAGTGACAGTTGACAGAATTGAATGATGTTGTCTTCATTCATCAGTCTAGGTCACCATATCGTGCCTGGTTCTCTCTTGGAATAAGAATGAGACTTCATAGATAAGGATGTGTTTGGATTATCGAGCATTGAATAAAAAAATTGTGATGAAACAATACCTTGTTTCCTTTAGCTCTTGATTGATTTGACAAGTTGGCCAAGGCCAAAGTATTTTCAAATATTGAGTTGCGACATGGATTTATCAAGAGCGGATTTCATATGGATATGAGGTGAAGACAACCATGGTGATGAGGTATGGGAGCTACGAGTTCCTTGTGATGCCTTTTGGGTTGTGCAATTTCCTTGCAACCTTTTAAACCTTGATGAATGATGTTTTGTGGTCAACTTTGGAAAAGTTTATTATGGTGTATTTGGGCGACATCATAGTGTAAAATTAAAGTATGGAGGAGAAAAAGAAACATTTGGAATATTTCTTTGAGATGCTGCGACATAACCAATTGTTCTTCATAAAGTCTAAGTGTATTTTTGGGAAGACCAAGATACTGTTCTTGGAGAATTGGATTGGCTAAGGATGTATTCACATGGACCCCATGAAGGTCAACAAAGTTAAAGATTGGAAAGAGCTGTAGATAGTTCACGACATGAGAACCTTCCTTGGACTAGCCAACCACTATTGTAAGTTCCTAGAGGTCTACTCCAAGACTGTTGGACCGCTCAATGACTCGTTGAAAAGGGAGAAAGTATGGAACTGAATAGAGAGGAGAAAGTTTGTGTTTGAAGAGATAAAAAGAAGAATTGGAATCACTCCCATGTTGAAGTTGTCACACTTTGAGCATTCGTTTGAAGTGTAGACGAATGAATCATACTTTTCCATTGGATGGGTTTTACCACATGAGGGACATCCATTTTCCTTTGAAAGAAGAAAGATCCAAGTTCACAAACAAAGATACCCCATTCATGAGAAGGAGATGAGTATAGTGGTACATTGTTTGCAGACTTGGAGACACCAGGAGAGTTGGTGTTACTTAGGTTGAGAAGAGATAAGTTATCACCACCTAAAAGGATGGATCTATTGATGTTTTGGTAACAATGAGAGGTATTCCCTCCTAGAAAAATTTTCTTAGAGAAGAAGAAGATTCCATAAATCAAAGGAAGACCATTGAACAGTTTAAGAACACCTCGGAAGAGAAGTCGACTCATAGGAAAAAAAATAAAGTGGAAATATAATTTCCATGAAGAGAAGTCGACCCACAAAAATAATAAAGTAAATATGAATACCCATAATAAGAAGTTAGACCTATACAAGCACCCATATTAGTGGAAATAAAGGGCTGGATCATTTCATTTATACACTCAGATAGTTCTCCTTCTCTAGTGCTCACTAGGAATCTAACAACTGAAGTTGTGGTTGTTTCACCATTTCTAGGTTCTGGTTCTTTGGAGAGTGTGCCACACTTGGTGAAGGATATTCTTGGTGGCTATGGGTGGTCTCTCTTGTGTGATAACTCTGGAAGAGTTGCGCTAAGGTTTTGTGGTTCTTCCCAGTTGCTTTGTGCCAGTTGCAATAGTAGTTGCAGTTGCAGTGGTAGTTACAATTGCAGTAATAGTTCCAAGTACCAGTTACCCGTTTTTTCTTTGGTATGTTATATTGCTATAGTGATGCACCTATCTTATGCCAGTTCTATGGTGACTTGGTTATCTAGCCTCACTAGGGTTTGACAAGAAGAAGAGATAAGTATTTGTTATTAGGTTTTATTCATTATTGGTTTTCTCTTGTGAATAAATCTTGTTCATGGTTGTATTGGAATATTAGAAAGATTCTCTCTAAGAAAAGTTGGTTGGATTTTTCCCCGAGTTTGGGGTTTTCCTAGGATAAAATGTTTGTGTCTTCTTATGATTTTTTATCTACATCTTATATATTTTAGTATACGGTTATTGAATGTTAAAAGAAGATAAAAATTCTATGGTAAATCTAATTTTAACAAAACTATTGAAAATATAACATGGTTTTAGAGCCATGTTTCCTTCAAAATAGTCTAACCATTAGAAGGAAGATCATTCGAAGACAATGTTCGATGGTGCACTCATATATCAAATGAAGGATTTTGCAGGAGATGTGCATTGGGCAAGAGGACATTTATTGAAGAAGTGACAGTACATCCAAAGAGATATTAGATCTAGTGCACTCAGAGGAAGCCCAAGATTTGGAGGCAACAGTGATGATGTCTTCTACAATATATAACAATTCAAACGGGACAACAACTAGACTCCAAGTTTTCATACCAAATTTGATATTTTATTAAGTTGCAACTTAAGGAAGTGTTGTAACTAGAACAACAATCTTTACAAGAATATTACTGTTGAGTACTATAGCTATAAAATGTTTAAGTGATCATTATATTCATTTTGATATTAATAATGAACTTATTTACAAGATGAATTGATATACTTATGGATGTATAATGTTTCGAACCCCAAAGTATAAAAGTAATGGCTTTTAGTTCAAAATTCATCCGAAATAAAAAAAAAAATTAAAAGGTGTATAATGTTCGCCATTTTCGGATAATTTCAATGGAAAGAATGTCCGTTTCAAAAGGATAAGATTGCTACCTGTTTTATAATTTCTTCGCTTGAATGATTAAATATTCTCTGTATATATTCATTTTCAATAATTTCACCGGACATTATCAAATTTGGTATTATCACAAGAATGTCGACTTTCAAAGGCATGAATAATATATATTTTTGAATATGTTCAAACAAAGTGTTTGACAGCCCGCACCACAACGACTGCAGATATTGCAACGCGACACGAACGGATATTTGGCTATCTTTGCCTCTTAACGACAAAGGGAGGAGTTACATCAAAAGAGTGTCATTATTTTCTTTATGGAAAGTTATTTGAACTGTTATGTATATGTGTTTTAGTGGATTTAATAGTTAAGAATAGTTGTTTTTTTAAGAGGTTATATGTTCAAATTAAAAAATATTTAAATCAAGAAAGAGTAGAGTAGTGAAATTTATGTACGAGATAGGTTCCTTGTCTTACAAACAAAAAAATCTTATATACCAATTTAAAATCTAACTTTACTATCACCTCAAAAAAATCATTATATTTTTATCATTATTTTATTATCATAAAGTGTGATCAATATATATGTATAATGAGTGTACATACTTTCCCAATATTATAAAGCTGGGTGTATAAAATTCATTGCTTTTTGTAACCAATTTATTCCAGTTGGCTACATATATCAAGTTTCTATGTAGGATATCAATGCAAAAGTACATGTCAACATTCCTTGTACCTTGCATGCATTAGGGATTGGGCTATCATGATCAATGCAGGGGATATTATGAGCATCCATGCGATAGGCGATACTAATGCGATCGTGTGCCCAAGGGATGTCACGGTTGATGGGTGAACATGCTCGTTTGGGCGCATTGGATCCACATAGGGGCATGGCAGTTCGGTTGAGTGTAACAATTCACACACCCAAAAGACATGATGTTTCACACAACTGACCTTTGGAGTCTCTATAAGTGTAGAAGGGTGCAAAACCAAAGGAACACGAAGAAAGTGAAGGAAAGAGACATAGAGGCAAGGGTGCAAACCAAAGGAACAAGAAGAAAGTGAAGGCAATATATATGGAGCCCCCAGGATAGGCGCACAAGTGGGGCACACCTTAGTTTGAGGCAAGGAGGAACAACAAAGGAAATCTTGGTGTGACAAAACCGTAGGTATGAGAGTATTGATGTATAAGGAAGAGTCGTGGGATTTTTCCCGTCTATGTAATTGGGACAGTAGCGCCTTCTTTGTAAAGATTTGTTTTTGTTTCGCAATATAATAAATGAATCGAGGTATTAGGCACCATTGGTGCCACCTACACTATATCCTTGTCTCTTATGTTTTCACATGTTTTCGCATGTTTTCTGTTGTATGTCAGATTCACTGAGCGTTAAAGAATGTTAACAAATGTCTAAGTACACAACTAAGCTGCACAGAGTAAGGATGTGACTCGTGTGTAGCCTAGAACAAAGAATGGGTATGTTCTAGGTGAAGAGGCATAGTCCAAGCGAAGCATCCTTCATTCAACTAGGCTTCCAAGTGAGAACCATTGCCATGTTGCACGCCCATAAGATGCCAAGGTTGAACTTGGGCATGACTATTGGGGGTGTGATAGATTGTATCAGAGTAGTTTCACAACAGAGAGCTTTGCGGAGACAACACACAGTATGAGAGGATTCACACCGTCCAAAAGAGAGACAACCCAGGGTGGTGTGAATCCTTAGATATAGGCAGATGAAGTCGTACAATGAAAGTAGGTCGCGTATGACTCAAGGCTTGTTAAGTCAAGTGTCCCACTTCGACTTGAGGTAGAAGTGTCTTGGTTTGGGAAACGAACCAGGATCTATAGGGACCTGCAACAAAGCACCTTGGAATTAAGTGGTAGACCAAGGGGTGCTCCCACACAATCTATGAAAGACCAACACAACATAGATATGTTGTATTAAGATTCCATTTGTATTTTCACTTAACACATAATGAGTGGCAAGCATCAGTTTGTAGCAAGCTACGAGGGGTTGGTGCAGTAGGTGCCTTGGGTGGAAAGATTGACAACCAAGACCATTAGTTGTCTTTTGTGGATATGGTTATCAATAGAGGAATAGTGCAAGCTCTGGTTGACTTAAAGGTTCCTTGCACATATTTCTGGATACTAAGGTAGTAAAGGATTTGGGACTTAGATTCTCCTCCCGTAGAGCACTTGTTAAGGAAGTAAACTCTAACGAAAAGGAAGCAACTAATGTTCCCTCCTCGATTCACATTCAACTTAATAAGGTGGCAGGTTAGGATAACTTCACGGTGACTCCTATGGATGACTTTGAGATGATTCTTGCAAAAGAGTTCTTAAGGAGGACGCATTCGGTCTTCATGCCATGGATGGAAAATATGGTTATACTTGGTGAAAAAAGGGCATGGGTTGTGTCCAAAACCACAAGGAAGTCTTGTGGAAAGGTGCATCTTGTGTATGCACTGAGTATAAAGAAAGAATCAAGGAAGAATGGATCACATATTTATGCACCAAATGTTGGAGAAGTTCAGGAGGATGGAGTGGGGACGCATGTTTCACCTGAGCTCACAAAATTATTGAGTGATTTTGCGGAAAAAATGTGAGATGAGTTGTCGAAATTGATCCCACCATAATGCATTGTTGACCACTGTATAGAGATAAAGCTTTGGATGCGGCCAAAGATAATATCTCTTTACTGATTATTTGGACCTGAGTTTCAAAGAGTTGAAGTGATAGTTGATAGAATTGAATGATGTTGTCTTCATTCATCAGTCTAGGTCACCATATCGTGCCTAGTTCTCTCTTGGAATAAGAATGAGACTTCGTAGATGAGGATGTGTTTGGATTATCAAGCATTAAATAAAAAAATTGTGATGAAACAATACCCTGTTTCCTTTAGCTCTTGAATGATTTGACAAGTTGGCCAAGGCCAAAGTATTTTCAAATATTGAGTTGCGACATGGATTTATCAAGAGTGGATTTCATATGGATATGAGGTGAAGACAACCATGGTGATGAGGTATGGGAGCTACGAGTTCCTTGTGATGCCTTTTGGGTTGTGCAATTCCCTTGCAACCTTTTAAACCTTGATGAATGATGTTTTGTGGTCAACTTTGGAAAAGTTCATTATGGTGTATTTGGGGGACATCATCGTGTAAAATTAAAGTATGGAGGAGAAAAAGAAACATTTGGCATATTTCTTTGAGATGTTGCGACATAACCAATTGTTCTTCAAGAAGTTTAAGTGTGTTTTTAGGAAGACCAAGATATCGTTCTTGGAGAATTGGATTGGCTACGGATGTATTCACATGGACCCCATGAAGGTCAACAATGTTAAAGATTGGAAAGAGTTGTAGATAGTTCATGACATGAGAACCTTCCTTGGACTAGCAACCACTAGTGTAAGTTCCTAGAGGTCTACTTCAAGACTGTTGGACCGCTCAATGACTCGTTGAAAAAGGAGAAAGTATGGAACTGGATAGAGAGGAGAAATTTTGTGTTTGAAGAGATAAAAAGAAGAAGTGTCATCGCTCCCATGTTAAAGTTGTCACACTTTGAGAAATCATTTGAAGTGTAGACGAGTGAATCATGCTTTTCCATTGGATGGGTTTTACCAAATGAGGGACATCCAATTTCCTTTGAAAGAATAAAGATCCAAGTTCACAAACAAAGATACCCCATTCATGAGAAGGAGATGACTACAATGGTACATTGTTTGTAGACTTGGAGACACTAGGAGAGTTGGTGTTACTAAGGCTGAGAAGAGATAAGTTATCACCACCTAAAAGGATGGATCTATTGATGTTTTGGTAACAACGAGAGGTATTCCCTCCTAGAAAAAATTTCTTAGAGAAGAAGAAGATTCCATTAATCAAAGGAAGACCATTGAACAGTTTAAGAACACCTCAGAAGAGAAGTTGGCCCATAGGAAAAAAAATAAAGTGGATATATAATTTCCACGAAGAGAAGTCGACCCACAAAAATAATAAAGTAAAAATGAATACCCAGAATAAGAAGTTGGATCTATACAAGAACCCATATTAGTAGAAATAAAGGGATGGATCATTTCATTTATACACTCAGATAGTTCTGCTTCTCCAGTGCACACTAGGAATCTAACAATTGAAGTTGTGGTTGTTTCACCATTTCTAGGTTCTGGTTCTTTGGAGAGTGTGCCACACTTGGTGAAGGATATTCTTGGTGGCTCTGGGTGGTCTCTCTTGTGCGATAACTCTGGAAGAGTTGTGCTAAGGTTTTTTGGTTCTTCCAAGTTGCTTTATGCCAGTTGCAATAGTAGTTGGAGTTGCAGTAGTAGTTACAATTGTAGTAATAGTTCCAAGTACTACTTACCCATTTTTTCTTTGGTACGTTATATTGCTCCAGTGATGCACCTATCTTGTGCCAGTTCTATGGTGACTCGGTTATCTACCCTTGCTATGGTTTGACAAGAAGAAGAAATAAGTATTTGTTATGAGGTTTTATTCATTATTGGTTTTCTCTTGTGAATAAATCTTGTTCATGGTTGTATTGGAATATTAGAAAGATTCTCTCTAAGAAAAGTTGGTTGGATTTTTCCCCAAGTTTGGGGTTTTCCCAGGATAAAATAGTTGTGTCTTCTTATTATTTTTTATCTACTTATTATATATTTTAGTATACGGTTATTGAATGTTAAAAGAAGATAAAAATTCTATGGTAAATATAATTTTAACAAAACTATTGAAAATATAACATGGTTTTAGAGCCATGTTTCCTTCAAAATAGTCTAACCATTAGAAGGAAGATCATTGGAAGACAAAGTTCGATGGTGCACTCATATATCAAATGAAGGATTTTGCAGGAGATGTGCATTGGGCAAGAGGACATTTATTGAAGAAGTGACAATAGATCCAAAGAGATATTAGATCTAGTGCACTCAGAGGAAGCCCAAGATTTGGAGGCAACCGTGATGATGTCTTCTACAGTATATAACAAATCAAATGGGACAACAACAACTAGACTCCAAGTTTTCATATCAGGTTTGATATTTTATTAAGTTGCAACTTAAGGAAGTGTTGTAGCTAGAACAACAGTCTTTACAAGAATATTAGTGTTGAGTACTATAGCTATCAAATGTTTAAGTGATCATTATATTCATTATTCAATATTAATAATGCACTTATTTACAAGATGAATTGATATACTATGGGAGATGTTCTTGGTTGTTGACCTTGTCCTATGTAGGTTATCTTGTAAATTCCATGGAGGTTATGATGGAGATGTTTTTCTTGTTTCTTGTTCGGGGCAAGTTACTATGGATGAATGATTGGTCACAACACTGGAAGAGTGTTTAAAAGTGCATCTCTTATTCCTTGTTATTGTATTTTTTTTTGGATCTTGTCCCAAGAAAGTCATTGGTGATAGCTTTGAGAAGGAGATGTTGTGATGATTTTCCCATTCCTATTTTTATTATTATTCTTATCATAAGAATGTTGTTCTTGTTTTCTACTTTCCCTTGTTGTTTCTCTTATTTTGGGCATGCCAAAGGTGATAGCTCTGAGAGGGATCTATAATAATGGTTGCAGGTTCCAACATATTAGATGGTCTCTAGATGATACATGGAGTAGACTATCCATACATAGAGTTGGGTACATGGTCGTACACATCCATGTAATGAAGGAGAAGAGGACGAAGTCAGAACCTTCATAAAAGAAGGGTACTTTTGTGGGATACAGAGTATCTCATATGGATATTTATTTTTAGGAGAAGGCTCCAAAGGATGGCCATATAGATCCCTTTAGTTCAGTTGATCACTCTTCAAATCATCAGGAAGAGTCAATAGAGCTAGAAGGTCCTATCCATAAACATTGTGGTGACCAGGAAGATACCAGAATGGTCTTGTTATACTTTGGAGGATGCAAAGGGAATGCATTTAAATGGAATTAATGATCCATATCATGAGGAGGAGAATATGGCTCTAACAGTGGTGAGACGGGTGGCCCCACCAAGTACCATCTCAGAAGAAATGATAGTTCATATGGAGTGATCCCTCAAGATTGAGTAGGGAGGAGAAACCTCCCAGTAGAGTTCATATGAGATCAAACTTCGGAGGAAGCCAACAAATGTAGAGGGAGTAGATGGATCCAAGATTATATAGACTTAGAGGAAGTCAAATCCTAGAGGGAGCATGATGACTTAGAGTGTGCTTGATCTCATAGATAGGAAGTGGAATTAGAGGGAGTGGACCATGAGAAGACATTTTCTCCAGTCACCTGGTACACTTCCACCAGGACCATTACTTTTTAGAAAGAAGTAATGATGGACTCTACTCTAGAAGAACATATCCTAGAATATTAGAATGAGACAATAGATCCAAATATACCTATAGATCCTCCAAGAAAAATTACGATTACTAGGAAGATACCACCATGGATTTAGAACACTTTGTAGGAAGTTGAAGGGCATGCAGCTCCTAGAGGCTCTTTTAGAGAGAGAAACAGACCACACAAGTTTTCCATCTATGTGGCATTGATGACTAAAATCATTGATTCAGAACCTTCCACTTTTGAGGAAGCTTCTAAGAAACAAGTATATAAGGATGCCATTATGGACTAATACCAATCCATCATGAAGAATGATGTGTGGGAAGTGGTTCTGAGACTAGAAGATAAGTCATTAGTGACTTCCAAGAGGATCTACAAGATCAAACATGTTGCGGATGGAACCATAGAGAATTACAAAGAGATATTTTTTGCTAGAGGATTCTCCCATAAAGAGGGAGAATATTGTGATGAGACACTTGCTCCAGTAGCCAAAATAAGTGTACATAGAGAAACCACAAGATTTGAAATGCCTTGAGAAGATTGGAAATGTCACCTGCATATTGGTGTTGTTGTTCCACATGGGATATATTCACCTTGTCTCCCACGTTATCCAATTGAAGTCCTTCCAAAGAGACCTAGATGACTCAAGTTGAGTTGAGCCATCCAAAGCACCATCCATGGTTGTAGATAACCCAAAGTTGGAGGTAGAGAATATTTTGTCGCATCACATCTTGGCATGGGGTAGAGGTCGAGTGCATGATTACTTCATCCATTGTAAGGAAAAAACCAACAAAGAGGACATTTGGGAGAGATATGACTCCTTGTGTAAGTATGAGAAGATGATTCAAGATTTTGAAAGAGTTCACTATGGATTGTAAGTGGTATGGAAGTTGATAAGTTGACAACAAGTTTAATGGGGGAGGATTTAATTCCTTCCGTTACTCCCACTAAGTAGGCACGCTCAATGGGAAAATGTTTCAACATGATGGATGAAGAGAACAAGTAGGGAATGATCGATTGGGAAAGAACTTGTATAATGGGCGTGGGGATGAGCACCTTGGGGAACAATGGTGACATGAGAGCCCAAAAGGGAACAAACCCTTGTTCCCCTGTGATGGATGATGAATACTTGGGTTGCATTTAGGAAAGGGAGGGGGAAATTCAGAGCACTAACAAGTAGTGGAACCGTCTTACCTTGGCAACATAGGTGCACCAGAGACGTTGGATGAGCCCGTCGACACACCCACAAAGAGTCACAAAAAATGGCATAAGGAAGAGCACAAGAAAAGAGTAATATGTCGGTCCAAGAGATGCAATGATTGATGGGAAAGTAGGATCATTTGGGAGAAATTGGTCCATAGAGGGGAACGACGATTTGGTTGAGTGTGACAATTCATGAAGGTGCGTGACATACCCAAAATTTATGATGTTTCTCACAAGTAACCCTTGGAGTCCATATAAGAGAACAAGGGCACACAACCAAAGGCACACGAAAAAGGCAAAGGAAAGAGACATCGAGCTCTAAGGTTGGGCACACAGGAAAAGAGGAACAACATGGGAAACCTTGGTGTGATAGAACCATAGGTCTAGATAGTTATGATGTATAAGGAATAGTTGTGATACTTTACCCATCTATGTAACTAGGATAGTAGAACCCTCTTTATAAATATTTGTTTATGTTTCGTAATATAAAAAATGAATCTAGGTATTAGGCACCATTGGTTCCAACCTCACTATATTTGTGTCTCTTATCTTTTTCATGTTTTCTATTGTATGCCAAATTGACTAAGTGTTAAATAATTTTAACAAATGTATAAGTACACAACTGAGTTTCATAGAGTAAGGATGTGACTCATCCTTTTCCTAGAAAAAAATAACGATATGTTCTAGGTCAAGAGGCATAGTCTGGGTGAAGTATCCTTTATTGAGCCAAGCTACCAAGTAAGAACTGTCGTAGTGTTTCACACCCATGAGATTCCAAGTTTTGATTTGGGAATGATTCTTGGGGGCATGAAATGTATTTCCTTTAAACATTTAGGATCGGTATTGTTGGGAATAAATTTATATTTGTAAGCTTGTAATAAACATAAAAACAAATTTGGGAAGCCATCAAGTGAGAGTTATAAAGATAACTTCATAATTTTGAAGAACAATGCAACCTGCTTGAAGGTTTGAGGATGAAATAGTCAATAATATTGTCCACTATGAGTGATGGTATCTCTGAGCCATGGCCATCTGCAATTTTTTTTCTTAGCAATAATGCATGCAATTTCTTGATATGTAGACTATCGTGGATATCCCACTAGAATACTAATAAATAAAACTGAAATCTACACTATAAATGATACATTCGTTTAGATTTAGAATATTTACTTTCTAATTTTCTACTTATGCATGAAATAGATAAAATGTCAAAAATGGAGAACAAAAATATGCAATCAAGCACCATCCACAAAATAAAATAAAAAAATTTCTCTCAGAAACACTTACAAGAGGAAGGTGAGGATATGTCTCTCTTTTCTCTAGTATGGAAATAATACAAGTACAAAGGACAAGGAAGTCTCTATTGAGTTACCTAAGACCTGTAGGTTGCATGTTAGGTTGCAACGTAAAATTAACCCCCGTCTTTTATGCTCTCTAATTTCCAACTCCTAGTTGTTTTGCTATGCTATCGAATAAAATACAATAACATAGAATGGAACCCCTTCTCCTCCTAGAAGTGTTGATATTTAACATAGCTCAATAGCCATCTAGAGTTAACATTTTGACTTTATCAACCATCAATTTTGATAAGGTTTTGGACCTTCTATAATCTTATTGAAATTCCTCACATGTTTAACCTCATATGAATGAGTAGTTGACGTGGCATCCCCTCATACCTTGGTGGTAAACACGATAGATCATCTTGAAAGAGGTATAGATTTTGCATACTAACTCAATTTGACATGATTTTTTCACCGTTATAAAGGTATCGATGTGCATAACAACATCATGGGGTATTTGATGTGTTGGGAAATTTTTGATGCCAACAAATTCCATTTGATGCCTCAAAATGGCTCTGAATGAAAGGTTTCAAACCCCACTTTTGCAAACTGGGACCTTCCATTAAAATTACCCTACAAGCTAATTAATCCAATTTTTCAACTCTGAAATCATCAACATAAATGAAGAATAATACAATGATACTATCCATATCACACCTCCCTGTTTAGGGAGGATTTTAGTCCCCAAAATCTTTAATTAATGAGGTGAGGAAATTTTTCATATATCTTTTCCTTAGAGTACCAATTTTATTTTCCTAGAATTTTTTCTTTCAACCTGAACTTCCAAAGTTCATGCTACTCCTATCTTGTAGTTCTAGAATGCTTCTGCAAGAATGTTTCCTCTACCAACAATTTCTGAGCATTTGTTGCTAAATCCTCTATGGAAGGTAGGACCTACTGCTCCTCCTGATCCAACATGGAGGATTCATATAGTTTTAAATTCTCCACATTCACTACTGATCCAGGTGGATATCGGTGGCCACCCACCTTTTCCAAATGGCTCAAAACGGTTTTTTGGCAATTTTGGCAATTTACTATTTTTAGCAGTTTTTTCGGGTCCTGAACTTCCGGGGGCATTTTGAGGCCCTAAACGATGTGTTTTTGGGTATGTTTCTCTTGCAAAATAGAATCTACGATGTTATTTTGTCTTGAGCATTGTAGGCCTCGAATAGATCTTTCCAACGAGCTATCATGCGCCCTAAACGAAGATTGTATGCAAAAGTTACGACCCCAAGAAGTTGATGTACTAACTTACCCAAACGGGGCCCACATGACTTTTGGCGCTTCATCTCCTAGGGTTAGGTTTTTGGATGTCTAGGACTTTTG
>JZKD02S1473588.1:20438-35712 GCA_000966675.3 Picea glauca | reverse complement strand
ATTACCGACATGATTAATCCACAATGGGGATTAATCTAATGAATAAAATAACAATAATAATAAGAATACGCTTCGCAGTTACATTATTTCAACACTCCAAGGGTGCCACTCACCTCATTCTATTTCCCTTGCACGACATGCCCTTGAGGACGCACTACATGCTCCAAGGGTGCCACTCGCCTCTTTCTATTTTTCTTACGCGACGTGCCCTTCAGGACGCACTACGTACTCCAAGGGTTCCACTCGCCTCTTGACTGACTTGGTAGACATCAAAACCCCCCTATATTCAATACTCTGCCAGGTGATCCTATGGGAGACTAAGGGCCTCTAAGTAATAAGGCTCATGCCTTATTACACGCCACTTAGAATCATCATGAGAGATTGTCACAGTCTATCCTCACGACATCGTGGGTCTTCTCTAACTAGGTAGTCATTAACCTATAGTTCGAGCCATGGAGGGAGTGCTAGTAGGTTGTTGCAGGGTTGTTTTCCACACCTCTCCCTCAACATTTCTGGTTATCGTGCATCACCCCTCTACTCCACATGTGAGTCTGATCGGCAAGCTATCATCAACCTGCATCATCAATGAATCATGTCAGAAATAATATCCATAATCATATCATCTAATCAGATGCACAAGTGTCATATATATACAACAATCAAACCCAAATAGTCCACTCCCTGACTCGATCTAGAGTCCAAGGGCTTCATCAATGCCTCAACATCCTCGAGTTCCAAATCCTAGACACTCAGGAGAACTAAGTCAATAGCACATGTCTAAGTCAATATAAAAAAATAACATATAATCACATCCATAATGCCTCATAATAATAATCAAATGTCAAAGGTATAATAATCTGGATCTCTTGCAATCAAGTGTCCTCAAAGAATAAGTTCACTCAGTGCGCGCAAGAGCAAGATGTTACAATAAAATATAAATAAAATTCATTTTGGAACAAGTAAATAAGCCAAAACTTCTATGATTATATTCAGGAAGGGTTAACACATAGAAATAAACTAACCCCTCATTCAAACCATTCAGAGGAGGGAAGGTGGTCTACATGATCGAGGATAAGAAGAAACACCCCGATGTAAAGAATATTCCCGAGTACAGTGGAAAATTACACTTGATAACCACAGTTGGGTGTGATGGGAGTAAAGACGACTCAAAGTTATGATATCTTCATATATAAAAACATATAACAAAAAATACAGATGGTAACTACAAATGGGTGTAAATATGACTCAGAGTTATGATGTCTCCTTCCTAAGTAAATCTTGTGAGTGTAGGAAACTCGAACAATGTTTAGTACATGCCTCAAACCGTAAGTCTTTGCTAGTCCAAAAGTCTAGTTTAACTGCAAGACAATGATATGGATAATTTATGACTAATTTGTAGATATAATTAAACTCAACAATTCAACAGATAACGAAGAACCAACTAACAAAAATATAAAGCACCGATAAAAAAAGGAGATGATGACAACGACAGTTAACAAAGACAGTGTTTTAATGTCTCACAAATTATTCAAACCTCAAAGAGTTATCAAGCTTACCTCTTGTAGAGACAGGAACTCGAAATCGTAGCTAGGTTGAGCGATACACCAAGAAGCGATTATTTTCCAAACAACGTGTAGCAGACCCCTTCACAGATTTACCTCTTAAGCTACCTAAATAGAGTGTAGGTGGGGATTTATTGTAAAAATTCTATGTGATTAAGTATGCTCTCTAACCAACATGACCTAAGTTAATAAACTCCAAGGAAAATTTGTAGCTAAAAACTGGAGAAGACCTAGTGCTTTTACCCAGCCTAGTGTGAAATGAGGAAGGAAGTCGGTTTCGTAAACTTGAAACTTCTCTCAAAACAAAGCACTAGGAAGACTGTAACTAATTGAATGTGCAGAGTACGATGGTAAGTAAACCTAGTGGCGTGTCAAATGTATAGCGACTCCAACACATTAAGAAGCACTAGGTTGGAACAATTGGATAGGGACTAGAGAGCCTAAAGCTTGGGTATAGTCCACCTCCCTTGTCCAGGAATTAACTAAGTGATTGAAACCAATGACTGGTTGGGTGGAGGTCATATGAAGGTATGTGGAGAATTAACCATGTTTTCCATCGCTTAAATTTTGAAACCTGAGTGTACACTCTTTCCTTAATAATTGATTTGACCCAAAAGTATACTCATTCTCACCATAATCCTGAGTACCTTAGACAATTTCAAATCCCACATTTTCTCTTTGTATAGGAAGTGTGATGCAGGAGCATCGTCATCAAAGAACAAGTGGAGGACAACTCTAATCCCTAGCACACATTTTGAAGTGTTTTTTAAATTTGAAAGATGGAATGTCACGTAATATCTGAAAAGATTGTAATTAAAGAAGATCTTAAATTTTTTGAGGCTGAACCATCACGTGAGATCGATGGAGATTGTATTTTATTTAATGTAGCTAGCTACAGTATAAATATGAAGAATTCGCTCGTATCTATCTGTACCGATCATTTATTCTAATAATCCGTAGTAGTTGAAAGCTTTTAATTTGATAGGATATCACTGAGGTAATCGGAGGGAAAAGATCTATGAGCTTGTTTTGTATAATTAAATGTATTGTATGCCCAAATGAGGCTGTTGAAATTTATTTGAAGTTGTTTTTGTTGAGCTGTTGAAGCTTATTAGAGTTGTATGAGCCCATGTACATATAATTTGAATGAATATAACAGAGAAGTGTTGATCCAAATGTTTGGTGTTGTTGTTACTGTTTCTATATGCATGAATGGTAGGTTTTTGTTATTACTCGTTCTTGTGTTATGAATGTGTTTACATGGTTGAATGTATGAATCTGTGAGGGTTTAGATAAGTTTCAATTGTTTCTCTTCATGATCTTATGCAAGGAGTGCATATTTTCTATAAGGAGTGCGTTGACAGAGTCTAGTTCGACTCAGAAGCTCATAAGAGATAACGTGAAGCTTTTGTATGCAAGGAGTGCATAAGTGTCTACAAGGTGTGCGTTGACAGAGTCTATTGTGACTCAGAATACCAGGAGAGATAACTTGAAGTTTTATTTGCAAAGAGTGTAGAAGACCTCACAAGGTGTGTGTAGGTAGAACACACTCAGATTAATATTGTGAAGGAGGAAAAATTGAGTCATGTAAGAACTCTTGCAAGGAGTGCACATTCTCTCATCAAGGGTTAAGTTGGAAGAAGACCCATTGCAAGGTGTGCACAGAGTCAAAATTAGACTAAGTGTCGAAGAATTCATTCTGAGGATTTAAATTGTTCAAGGAGGAACAAGCTCAGAAGAGATAGCGGGTGAAAAATCTTCAGTAGGGAGGAGCCCATTGAAAATTTCCCAATCAAAGAGAAATATCCATTCAGAGGAATCAGGAGCTTTCTAGATCATGATATCTAGGGAAGTTTCACAGAGGATAGGCGTAGAGTCCATTGGCACTTTGTCTCTTCGAAGGTTTAGAAGTGTTTAAAGAGTGGGGATTGCCGAAGTCCCAAAGCCACGAAGAAATCCTAGCCATCAGTATCAAGGAGTATACGTGGCAGCAGATCAAAGAGTCTGGGAGATAAATATCCAAAAGATTTGCGTGGAGAAAAAGGAAATTTTTGTGAAGTCGCGAAGAGATGGACACGTGGAAAAGATTCGTGTACTTCGGAAGAAAATCACTTTAGGGAAAAGTGAGTGGGAGGTGATGCAAGAGAATCGTTGGAAAGCAGGCGAAGCAAGACCTACCATCATCTAGGAATTTGTACGAGACCTCAACACTGGCATTTGCAACCGATATTTTGAAATCTGCCTTAACTCAGCACCGAAAAAAAATATTTTGAGGCATGCTTGAGTGATCACGGGCAAAGTGGGAGTTTCCACTCTTTCTCTGGAAAGTGACTAGTCTAGATAGTCATTAGGTTAAGTTTTAGAGTAGACAAGTAGCCAAGGTAAACCCTAAGAGCCCTTTGAGATAAATAGAGGGTTTGTATGCCCAAATGAGGCTGGTGGTAGAGTATACATATGCAAGTTAGATAGTTGCAGGTTGGTAGGATATTTATGAGTTTTTCAGTTTTTGTCTTGATTATAGTTGTAGCCATTTTTACTTATGAATATAACAGAGAAAATCTGACCCAATGCATGGTGTAGACATTATTTTACAATTCTGTGTTATTGTTTTTTCATGAATGAATGAACTAATTTCATTATGAGTTTAAGGAACTGTGAATGTTAGGATAAGTTGCAATTGTTCCTCTTCTATTGAAGTGGTGCAAGGTGTGCACACAGAACGCAAGGAGTGTGTTGACGGAATATGTTTCGGTTCCAAAGCTCAGAAGAGATAGAACGAAACATTCCCTTTGTAAGGAGTGCAAAGACACTTGTGCAAGGCATGCACAGTCGTCCACAATAATTTGAACCTTTCATAAAGATCTGTTGCAAGGATTGCACAAATACGATATTCGACTAAGTGTCTAAGGAAATTTGCGAGAAGTCGAAGAACAAGAAAAGGAGGATTCCAGGAGGGAGAGAGGAATTTATCTTCGAGAAATCCTTCGGATCTAATTTATCGAAATCCCTGAAATGCAAGGAGTGTACAGGAATTCAAAGTCTTTACGAGACCAAGCTCATAAGAAATAACGATTTTCATAAGTGTTAAAGAGATCCAAGAAATGGACTCACGGGAGGGACAAAGGTCGAGGCCTTTGAATCCTTTGAAAATATTCTAAGTTTGAAGAAAGCGTAAACTCAAGGGGAAAGATCTGGATTATTCGATCAGTGTCCAGACAACTAGGAGAAAGCACAGAGGAGGAAAGATCTCAGTCGTTTAGTCTGAGAACATAGAAACTGTAGTCGCTCCATCAAGGTAAAGTGCACTAACGATAAGATTTGAGAGTACACAGGAGGAGCGGGGTTACAAAATTACGAAATCATCAGAACCATCCATCAAGGGGGACATGTGGCAAGAGATGAGTGTTTCGCTAACTCATGACTCAGGGAAGTCAAAGAAAAAGTTATAAGAACTCGCGAATCACAAAATCATGATTGGATCACAGTCTTTGATCAGAGGAGGGAGTTGGACTGTAGATCTGGTCTTGTTGGGAGTTCACAACTCGAGATATCAGAAGTACAAGTTCTAGGAACTTGTGAAATCTGAGTTCACGATTTGATCTGAGCCATCAAATAAAGGAGAGATCTAGACCGTTTGTTTCCCAGGGGGATATCAAGAGTTTGGACCTTGGGAGGATGGAGATGAATCCCATCAGGAGTCCCCGATACGTGAAATCACAACGCGCTCAAAAATTTTGGCCTACGGTCATAGCAAAGGGTCACATCGATGAAGGAAAATAGAGGGGCTGGCACACACTAGGCTCCTTTTGGTATTTCAAAGGTTGAGAGAGTCGGGTTGACTCACAAACAAAGACTCGATACACGAAATCATTGAACACCTTTTGAGTTAGGCGAGTGGTCATATTCGTGGTCACAAGAAGGAAGAGGCTTAGCAAGAGAAGCGCTAGCACCTAGTTGGGGTGGAAGTTGAAAAACACTTAGGAGAGAGCCCACAGCTCTCATAGGACCTGCGGGTTTGGAGAAAGGACCTGTGTAAGTGGGTTTGGGGTCTATCAGAGACCCGTAGAGTCAATCAAACTCAGTTTCTAGATCGATCCTAGACTGGGAGGTCACTTAGCCCTTAGGAGATAAGGGGGGTCTGCATCAAGTGGTATCAGAGATGAAGGTTTTCTTACAGAAAACTAGCAAAGGAGAGGAGACAGAAGAAATCGAATTTGTACTTTGTGTGTGATGGACAGTAAACACAATGCCACCAAGGAGACGAGAGGAAGCACCTTTAGCCAATCGAGATGTAGAAAGGGAGATGCAAGAAATTCATGCAATATAAGAGGTGATGGAGGCAACGTGAATATGAGAACCTAATACTTTAGACATCAGTGATGCATAGAGTGAAGCAGTAGAAGTCAAAGAAGCTGCAGGAGAGGATGTCGTTGAAGAACGCTTGTTGAGAGAAGTTGTTAGATTGGGAGGTAGAGCTAATATAGAGTTCCCAATGTATGAAGGAAATTTAGATACTAAAGAGTTGTTGGATTGGATAAGATCCATGGAAAAACATTTCGACTATCAAGATGTCGATGAAGAGAGAAAGGTGAAACGTGTTGTCACCTGGCTCAAAGGAGATGCAACACTGTAGTGGGATGAATTGTAGGCTAAGAGGAGGAGCTAAGGTAAACAAAAGATAAGGAATTGGGACAAAATGGTAGCTAAGATAAAGGCTAAGTTCATTCCCAAATATCATCATATCGATTTGTTCAAGAAGATGTAGAACCTGAGACAGAAAGGGATGACAGTTAAGGAGTATACATAGGAGTTCTATAGGTTGAACATCAGAACTGGAAAAAGGGAGAGACATGAATAAAAGGTTGCCATATATAAAAATGACTTGAGATATGAAATCTAGGATGAGCTCAGCATGATGTCAGTAAAGACGGTGGAGGATGCTTATCAGTTTGCACTGAAGGTAGAGGAGAATTTGGCCAGGAAGAAAAGCCAATGAGGAAGAGGAAAAGGCCCAGCCCCAACCATAGTTAAGGGAGTTACCGATGACAAGGAACATATGTCTAAGGATGAGGTTGAAAAACCACACAGTCACTCGGAAAGAGGAGAAAATTCTCGAGGAAGACAGGGTGGGGGAAGAAGTTCTTCTAGAACAAGAGGAAGAAGAGGAGGAGGAGAAGTAAGATGCTATGCCCGTGGAAAGACAGGACACATGTCTTGGGAATGTCCCGAGAAAAAGAAAGAAGGAGGAGG
This sequence comes from Picea glauca, assembly GCA_000966675.3. NCBI lineage: Eukaryota > Viridiplantae > Streptophyta > Pinopsida > Pinales > Pinaceae > Picea > Picea glauca. The sequence goes on along the minus strand of JZKD02S1473588.1, from coordinate 28,900 downwards.
TGAAGCTCACATTTCAGAAGCACATAGAAGAGATGTTGAAGTAGAAGGAGCAGAGGATGGAAGATCCCTGATGTTGGGGAAATTTCTATTGAAACCAGAGGCAGAAGTTGAAACGCTAGTGTAGAGGAATAATCTCTTCATAATAGCTTGCAAGACTAAATAAAGAGTATGCAAGGTGATAATTGACAGTGGGAGAACTGTTATAGCAACATTAGCCTCACCATTGCTATCTTGCACAGAGGTCCTTTTTCCATTTCCCTATGCAGACTTGTCATCCCTTTTTGATGAATCCAGAGCCAAAAAATATACATTTTTCCACATATACACTCCCTATTAGTTATGCAAGATGCGTATATGTTGGCTACTCCACTACAACCCACGTACATTGGGATTTGTGCCAAAAAATACAAAATGAAGTCGGGTTTCCATGTCACGACAAAAGATCTTTGATCCTTGGCCTTCCACATACTGGAAACGTTTCGACTTAGCCCTTTAGTTGCATTCTGAAGGCTATAAAAGCACAATTTCGGGCTATGGAAAAGAGGAGAAAGCATTCAATTTTGAGAGAAAAGTTACTCTGGAGAAATTACTTCATATTAAGTCTTCATCCCTTTGTCCCTCAAGTCTGAACATAGTGTTCAGCCCCCAAGCTCTTTCCCTATTGTTGAGAGAACCTCGTTGACTCTCTCTTGTGAGCTTGCCTCTTGTGCAGGATTGAAGTCATGGAGACCCAATTGGAAGGAACTTGGTTTCAAACCATGCCGACACAGAAGTGTATAATGTTGTCACTTCTACCGATCAATTATTAATAGAAATACTCCTTTTCCGTCCTATTGGTATATTACAAATGTATGTTTATTATCCATGGGCATGTTTGTAATGTTTATTGATGGATTATGCTATCTAATGTGATAACCCCTTTATATCATCACTATATACTTTCTCTTCTCATTTGTTAAGAACTTATTGCAGGTATAAAACTTTGGTTCAAAGTGCTCAATGGTGGAACACCATCAAACATTGGATCGAGGTAGGCCTCTTTCTTATCTTGTACATTAGTTTATATAGAATATGTTGGAATTGAATTGATTTCTGCAGTCATATCTATCTGTTGTGGTTTACCCTTGGCCATAGAGAGTTTATCCCTTGTAACAAAATTGGCGACTCCACTGGGGAGAGATATTCCATCTAAGGGTTGAAGTACTTATTCTTCCCGCATTGCTCTTTTTCCTTTATGTTTCTTGTCGTATCAGTACTTGATAGATTCTGTTCACTCTAGGTCTAATTTTTCAGCCTTCTTGCCTTTTCCTAGCCTTGTTTTAAATCATATATTCTCCTTTTCCCCAGACACTCACGTATACATGCTTGTTGTCTTACTTCAGGATGCGTATATATGCTCTGTTCTCCTTAACAATCGTGTATACAACTTCCCTTTGCTTGTTTGCTTGGTTTAGTGATTGTTGGGTGAGTTTTGAGGATTCTTGAGCCTTGTTAGACCTCTGTAGTTCCTGTTGAGTTTCTCTAGGTTGACAGGAAACCTGTTGGGAGTTGAATTTTTGGGCGTAGTCTTTCTCTTTGTTTTTCATCCTTATTTTCCTTGAACCCTAGGTTGTTTGCTTGGTTGTTTGATATTCTTCTTGAGTTATTTCATTTATACACAGTAGAATTTAGATATTAGGTTTCTTTACATTCCATGCATTTTCTCTTTATTTGAAAATACAAAAAATATGGCATTTTTCATTGGTTAACATTTTTGTCTTTGAGCCTTTATCATTAGCTTAGTTCATTTAGCGAAAGATTGCATTTTACTTTTGAATTGCAGAGTTGAAATTGAAAATTGCACTGCTTTTATTAKCATATCATTCATTGAAGAGTTAAAKATAGACTTTGCATTATATTCATATCCATTTTCTTGCAGATTCAAAACATCATGAGTTTCTCTTCCATACATTTTTGAGTAATCAYGACCAATACAATTTACGCTTTAAACTAAAATYGATTAGTCACAATTTTATTTTTTAGGGTGCACAARCTAATYTKGGATTTAGTGTTTTGGAATAAGATTTTGTGAGTAAACTTCTCCAAGGTAATTAAATACACATATGTGTCTGAGATAGGGAGTTGAGAAGTCCATTGTATAATTTGTAATATCAGGAGGCTTTGCTCACACTAGAGTTAATCACGAGGTCATGAGAAGTTAGTTCAAGGGATAACCCCTGGATACTCACATAGCGTCAGAGATATTTTTGTGGATTTATTCATATTTGGGGATCTTGCTAGTACCCATACCTCTGTGAGAGGTGGTTCTTCCAAGGTTTCGGGATTTTCTACCCTGCCCATATAGTGATCCGAACTTACGATTGGTCGCCTGTGCATCAGTTATACAATGGTTTATTGATTGCATGACTTAGGTATCTCATAGGTTACTTGCAGGGGTTATTCTTCTTGTACCCTAGGTCAGATAGGGTTCAGACAACACATAACCTTTATGGAGGATTATCTCTCCAGGGGGATCTGACCGACTGGTTGTTAAGCCCACGAGGGCCCCTATAACTGATTCTGTTACCTCCAAACTTTAGTGGGGAGTCTCAGGTCCCTCTTGGACGAGACATACCATCTTTAGCTAGGGAGGCCACTCAACCACTTTAGCCCGTTTGCATGCATATTGGTCGTTTGAAGTTTTGGTATGTTCTTTGACTACTAGTTGGCCTTATAATATATTTTTATTTTGTAGATTCATAAGTCATCATGGAGTTGAACCAACTTCCTCGTTAGTCCCATCGATTATTAGAGTTACCACCAGTTTTTGAGTCCTTGCCTTCTAAAAGGTGTAGAGTTATCAAAAGTGGTACACACACATCCACCTTTCAGAATTGTGGTTACACAAGGAAGAGTATTGAGCCCACTATTCAAAACACTGGGAGTTCTTCGACTCCCATACCCACTATAATTAATGGCACCCCTTCGACTCTTGTAGCCACTACAGTTGTAGGGATGGAGGCTTATACCAGTACAATGGCTCGACCTATAGTTAATGCTTCATATCTTGCCTCGAACCCTTTTGGGGGTTTAGGACACTCACTGGATTACAATGTTCAGTCCATCCCTATGGATTCTAGTCCATTTTCTTATTGTATGCCTAACTTCAAGTCACAGTTTTTGACTGCCATCCTAGATATTGGCCCTAATGCTAGCTTTGGGCTTGGGGGCACTACACATCCTTACACTCCTTTCCTATTTGGTGGTTCTCATATTCCTCAAGCGAATCCTAACTTAGGAAGTGTCCCTTTTCTTAACCCTGGGTCCAATCCTTCTACATCTGGATGGAACAACCTAGCTAGCAGACAAGTTCTACCCTACATCCCTAACCCCTTAGTGTCGATTAAAACCAATAATTTTGGCTTAAAGAATCCACTTCAATCCTATGGGTTCCCACCTAGAGGAGGCCAGTCTTACACTTTGGGAAACCCTTAACCTAGATCCAATTAGGTTGGGGGAAATTTTCAAAACCCCCATCTCAGATCTAATCTGTCCGGGGGAAATATTTATAACCCTTATTAGAACACTCAACTACCCATTCATTACAATGCTACTAGGGGAAATGGTACATTGAGCTACCTTGGGGAACATATGGGTCATTTCATCAGTTGGTACTCGCCTTTCTCAACCACTTTGAACTACCCATTCGTTACGATGTTGGCCTTGAAATTTTGTATACTCTACACCAGGGTACCACCACTCACATCTCAGACCATATCCAGGAATGGAGTAGGAGGAAACTATTGATTAAGACTCCTATACCCCTAGCCTTTCTTCTAGAATGGTTCCTAAAGTATTTGCATGCTCCTATCTCAAAGGATCTTGCTACTTCTGGGGTCTTCAGTGAGGAAGAAGCCATATTCAGAGCCCAACAATTAGATTTAATATACGCTCAGTCTAGGATGTTATATCCCCTTCTTCCAGATGCACCACGACCAAATCAATATCCTAGACATAATCTAGGACCTTGTGTCGATGGAATCATAGGGTCCACCAATGTAAAGCTCGCAGAATCAGCAACGAAGTCTGTCGGAGGGTCTGCTTCTCCAGGATCCTCCAAACCCACCCAGTCGATGGATGTACATTCTGTGCAATCGACAAAGAACCCAACTGGTGACTAGAAATCATATGGGAATAAAAGGAAAGGTTGAAATAATCATAAGGGTGGGAAGAATAATAATAAACCCAAGGATAAAGATAATAATGGGAAGAAAAATGATAATGCTCGAGATGGAAAGAAAGAGAAATGTAAGGTGAATTTTCCTTGTAAAATTTGTACCGATGACCACCTTAAACATTGATGCCCCAAACTTGTAGAGGCTGCGAGACTTTTAAACCTACCTCCCATTGTGTTGATGAATCCATTCCCACACAATCAGGACTTAGCCTTGAGCTCTTTGAATGCCATAAATGTGCTCAGTGGAGGTCAAAACCCACTGTCGCAAGATGGCAACCGTGTTTGTATCAATATGGTCAATGAAAAAATCGATGCAGCGAACCATTCTTGAGATTATAGCTCTTCAAAATATAGTACCAACCTAGAATCTCTTCCTCCCCCTCTAGAGACGAACTTACATATTCAGAAACCATAGCCACCTCCTCGTATTCTGAAAGGAGTACTCAAGTTCTCTACCCACAATCCTAATGCTAGATCCTCCCAGATCTAATCCATTGTTGAGGATCTGGGCCAAAAACCTTGTGCGATGTTGGCTTTGGAGGTACTTTAGACGTGTCCATCATAGAGGAATTCCTTGCTCTCTACCTTAGGATCTCTAGAGCCTAATGACTTGAAACTCATCAAGTTTGATGTCACAGATGTGAAGCCTCCCTTACCCTATCATGTGGCTTTCCAAATCCATGTGGAGTATTCCAAGTATACTATCAAACAAGAAGTCGTTGATGAAGATGATGCCACCTCAGTGATGTCCTTGGTATGTTGGAAAGCTCTCAGTTCTCCGACCCTTTCCAAGTCGTCAAACATGTTGACTGCATTTGATGGTCATTCCTTTCACCATCATGGTATTCTCCCTGCCTTTCCAGTCCTGTTTGGTGGGAAGATAGTAGAGGTGGAATTAGAGGTAGTTGATGTGCCTCTCAATTATAATATGTTACTAGGTTGCAATTGGACCTATTCTATGGTTGTTGTCTTATTGTCCATTTTCCGTATAATTTGTTTTCCTCATCAAGGGGAGATTGTGACTATCGACCAGTTATCCTTTGCATACTATAGTCCTAATGCATATGTTGGACCATCGATCCTTGTGATCGACAATTCTCAGCCGACAACTAAGAATATCGACGTCGGAATGTATTCTTCCCTCAAGGGTACCTTCCACTTCTCGGCACCAATTCACCACGTTTACGCAATTTATAGTAGGTATGCCTCAACTGGGACGTCCATACCTTTCCGCACATCCTATTTTAGTGATCCATCGACCCTACCTTCCCCGACCTCATCAGGTGAAGGACCATTGCACGCTGGCATGGCTATGCCACTATCAACAATGAAGATTGTGTATCAATTTGTTCTTGACTCTTCTGTCGATCACGATCTTGTTACCTCGCCGATGGATGAGGAGGATCCTGTTCTCAAGCCTGTATGGGCCACTTCATTGTCCTTCTCGCATGATTTCCTAGATGAGACTTTTCCTTCAGACGAATCCATACTAGAAGCCATGAATGGTTCTGAGAGACCTTGGGATGATATGCATCATCGATCTTATTTTCTCCTAGGTCTTGAAAGAATCGAGAAAAATGATTTTCGTTCTACCTTCAGTGAGGTAGTTGGTCATGCCATAGTCCCACTTGATAAGCACAACATTTATGTTGAGGGAAATATGGCGAGTATTTATCCTACTGTCTCGATTGATATCTCTCGTACCCCTGGAAAGATTGAGAACATAAATATAGGTGCAGATTGTTCGCAAGAAGAAATTTTGATCTACACCAAACTCTTCAAATAATTTCAAGATGTATTCGCTTGGTTATACGAAGAGATGCCAGGGATCGACCCTCGTATTGTTGATCATGAGATTAGGACTTATCCGGATGCTAAACCTATTCGACAATGACTTAGATCTGTAAATCCTAGAAAGGCCCCTACCATTAAGGCAGAGGTGGAGAAGCTACTTAATGCTAGATTCATCTATTCGGTTCCCTTGACCGAATGGGTATCCAACCCTATTCCCATGAATAAAAAGCAAGGAACCATCTGTGTGTGTATGGAATTTCAAAACCTAAAAAAGGCATGCCCTAAAGATAACTTCCCCATGCCTTTCATTGATCAGATTCTCGACAAGTGTGAAGGAAGAAAGATATTTTCTTTTATGGATGAATTTTTGGGATATAACCAAATCTAGATCAAACCTGAGGACCAACACAAGACGACATTTATATGTCCTTGGGGTACTTTTTCATACTGAAAAATGCCTTTCGGCCTTAAAAACGTCGAAGCAACCTTCCAACGTGCCATGAATTTCGCTTTTCATGATCTCAATCACATAGTCGAAGCCTACCTTGATGATCTTGTTGCTCACTCTCACAAGAGAGTGGATCATGTTATACACCTTCGGCTAGTTTTTGAACGATTTTGTTACTATAGAATCTGGTTAAACCCTCATAAATGCATCTTCTGCATTAAGTCTAGTTGTCTCTTAGGATTTTTATTTTCCGAGACCAGGATCATGGTATATCCTCTTAAGGTGGAGGCAATAATTTAGTTGCCTCCCCCGTGCACAATTAGAAAAATTCAAGGTTTATAGGGGAAAGCTAACTTTATATGTCATTTCATAGTGAACTATGCCAATATCACTAAATTTTTCATGCACCTCTTGAAGAAAGACACTCCTTTTATCTGGGATGAGCGAGCCCAGGAATCTTTTGACACTTTGAAGAAATCCTTGGTATCGGCCCCTCTGCTGAAATCCCCTGATTACAATAGAGATTACTTGTTGTATATTTTCGTGTCTGCTGAGATGATTGGTATCGTTCTAGTTCAGGAGGATGATGAGCTCCATGAGCATGTCATCTACTATCTTGGTCGAAATATAGTCGGCCTTGAGCTTAATTACTGTCATGTTGAAAAGTTATCTTTGGTTGTCGTTCATGCAGTCCAACGTTTATGTCACTATATATTGCTTTGGAAGACCACTGTGGTTGTTGATGTCAATGCCTTTCAATACGCCCTCACCAGGCATATCGTAGGTGGGAAATATAATAAATGTATTGTCATATTACAAGAATTTTACCTCGACTTCACCTCGGATAAGTCCAATAAATCACTTGTTTTTGTGGAGCTAATATCCGATTTTCCACGATTAGATGAGGATGTTATTCATGTTGATTCGATTGCAGAAGAACACATATTCCTTGTCTCGTCATCCAACCCTTGGTATGGAGACATCATTTTATATCTTCAAACCTTGAAGTTTTGTCAACATCTCTCACGAGATTATCGACGACGTATTAGGTATCAAGCCAAAAAGTATACCATTGTCAATGACACTTTATATCGCTGAGGAATAGATAATATCTTGCATCATTTCTTAACTCAAGAGGATGTCGAGTCCATCCTAAATGATTTCCACAAAGGTGCTTGTGGTGGTCACCTATCTGGGCTTGCGACAACCCAAAAAATCATGCGAGCCAGTTATTTCTGGCCCACTATATTTAAAGATTGTATCGAAGAGGTTAAGAAGTTTTACCCTTGCCAGGTGTTCACTCGAAAAATGCCCTCTCATCCAGCCCCTCTTCACCTAGTCATAACCATGAGTCCCTTCACCAAGTGGGGGGTAGATTTCGTCGATTGCAACCCAACTTCGGCTGGGGGGAAACCACATATTATCGTGGTCATCGACTACTTCACTAAGTGGGTCAAGGCCATGCCTACTGTAAAATCCGATGGGAAGACTGCAACCTTCTTCGTGTTCAGCCAAATTGTCGCCCGGTTCGGTATCTCGAGTGATATTGTCACTGATCATGGCAGTCACTTTCAGAATGAAATGATGGTAGAACTAGCATCTAATCTAGGGTTTAAACATGATCATTCATCCCCTTATTACCCCCAGGAAAATGGACAAGTAGAGGCCATCAACAAGTCTCTCAAGACCATTTTTCAAAAAAATGCCAGTCGGAGAAACTCCAATTGACACACCATGCTATATCTTGCACTTTGGTCATACTGAACCTTGGTTAAGACTGCCACCGGTTTTTCCCCTTTTAAATTAGTGCACGGTGTAGAGTCGATCCTTTCCATTGAATGAAAAATCCCTTCTCTAAAGTTGGCATTTGAGCTCCTACCTGACACTTCAGATTTAGAGCGATGCCTTGTGCACCTAGATAGTCTTGACGAGCAACGTCGAGATGCCTTTATGGCTATCGAGGCAAATAAGAAACGTGTTAAGGTTCAGTATGATAACTCTGTC
>JZKD02S1473588.1:3753-15698 GCA_000966675.3 Picea glauca | reverse complement strand
CAAGTACTTTTATGAGGCTGATGAATGAAATATTGAAAGATTTCATTGGCAAGTTCATGGTTGTGTATCTATATGATATATTGATATTTAGAAGAACTAAAGAGGAGCATTTGAAGCACCTAACGCTAGTTATGAGGAGACTACGACAGGAGAAGTTGTTGATAAATCTGAAGAAGTCCTCTTTTATGAAGACATAACTCATTTACTTGGGTTTTGTGATCCCTTCTAATGAACTGAAGATGGATCTAGAGAAGGTGAAAGCAATCAAAGAATGGTCGTCACCGAAGAGCATGTTTGAAGTAAGGATATTCCATGGATTAGAAAGATTCTATAGGAAGTTCATCAGAGACTTCAGTGGAATTTTTTCACAAATGATGGATACAATGAAGAAGAAGCACAAATATTTTAAATGTACAGAGGAGGACGATAAGAGATTCAATATACTGAAGGATAAAATAACAGAATGACCAATTCTGGTCTTGTCGAATTTTGAAAAGACATTTCAGGTGAGATGTGATGCAAGTGGAGTTGAAATTGGAGCAATTTTGAGCCAGGATAATAGACCTGTTGCCTATTTCAGTGAGAATATGAATGAGACCAAGATAAAATACTCCACGTATGATAAGGAGTTTTATGCCATAATTCAATCCTTGAAGAAATGGAGGCATTACCTTGTCCCACAGGAATTTGTCTTGTATAGCGATAACCAGGGTTTACAATTCATAACCAGACAAGAAAAATTGAATCAGAGGCATGCAAAATGGGTTGAGTTTATGAATAATTTTACTTTTGTCATAAAACATATTGTTGGGAATGATAACAAAGTTGATGATGCATCAAGTAGGAGATGCTTGATTCTACATGAATTTCAGGTGAAGACCTTGGTGTTTGAACACCTTAAAGACATGTATTGTGATGATACATATTTCAAAGAAGCATACAAAGCATGTACAAGTCTTGTACTAAGAGACATAAGCCAATGGGAAGAGTACATGATACAAGAGGGATTTTTATTCAAGAGAAATCGATTGTGCATACCAAAATGCTCAATGAGGGATAACCTTCTGAAGGAAAAACATAGGGGAGGATTGGCTGGACATTTCGGGCATGATAAAACATTTACACAGTTGAGAAGTTCATACTATTGGCTAGGTATGAGAACATAAGTGATAAAATTTGTGAACATATGTAGAATATTCCAACATGCAAAAGGAAAAATATAGAACATTGGATTGTATCAACAATTTCCAGTACCAGAGAGGCCTTGGGATACAATAAGCATGGATTTCGTGTTGGGATTGCCAAGAAATCAAAGAGGATTTGATTCCATATTTGTGGTGGTGGATAGATTTTCAAATATGGCACATTGTATCCCATGTCAAAAGAATAATGATGCAATGCATGTTGCAAATCTGTTCTTTAAGGAAGTTGTGAGACTTCACGGCCTACCCAAAAGCATTTTCTTGGACAGAGACACAAAATTTGTTGGTCACTTTTGGAGAACATTATGGAAGAAGTTGGGGACATATTTGTCCTTCAACTCAACCTATCACCCTCAGACACATGGACACATTAAGGTGGTAAACAAAAGTTTTCAAAACTTGTTTAGTAGTTTGGTTACTAAACACCATATTTAGTGGGATCAGATTCTGCCACAAGAAGAATTTGCATACAATGACTCACAAAATAGGAGCACTGAAAATATCCCATTCCAAATATTGTATGGAATGCAACCATGGGGAGTATCTGAGTTGAGAGACTTGGAACAAAGTGATATTAGGAGCACGAGAGAAAAATATTTTGCTATAGAATTGCAGAAGCTCCATAGCCAGATCAGAGGACAGTTCCAAAGTTCTAACCAGGAGTACAAGCACAGAGCTGATCAACATCGTAGAGAACCTAAATTTGAAGTAGGAGATCAAGTTCTGGCACATATCAAGAAAGAAAGGTTCTCTAGGGGAACATTTAACAAGTTAAAAATGAAGAAGATAGGACCATCTAAGATCTTGAGGAAGTTTGATGCAAACGCCTATGAGATTGAGCTTCCAGATGATGTGGGCATATCGCCCATATTCAATGTTTCATACATGTATCCTTACAGGAAATATGACACAGAGGGATCAGAAGATCAAGAGGAGGTCCAGTGGGAAAAGAAAATGCCTATAGCATAAAAACCATAGATGGAGAAGATTGTTGATCAGAGGATTGGAAAAAATACGAGGAGGAAGACCTATTTTGAATATTTGGTAAAGTGTAAGGGACACCTAATAGAGGATGCAAGTTGGGAAAACAAAGCTTCTATCCAAAGGGTGGAAATTCAGTGCAGGATCTCATGAACATGATTTTTTTCAAGGGGAGTATGATGCAGGAGCATCGCTAGCAAGCATGCAGAGAAAGACCTATCAATGTCTGGGAATCTATACGATACCTCGATGCTGGAAGTTACAACCAATATTTTGAAATCCTCCTTAACTCAATGCCGAAAAAAAATATTTTGAGGCATGCTTGAGTGATCGCGGGAGAAGTGGGAGTTTCCACTCCTTTTCTGGAATGCGACTGGTCTAGATAGTCGTTAGGTTAAGTTTTAGCGTAGACAAGTATCCAAGGGAAACCCTAAGATCCCTCCGAGATAAATAGAAGTTTTGTACGCTCAAATGAGGCTAGATACAGGGTAGATAGCTGGAAGTTGGTAGGAGATTTCTGAGTTTTTCAGTTTTTTTTTTTTATTACAGTTGTATCCATTTTCACTTATGAATATAACAGAGAAAATTTGACCCAATGCATGGTGTGGACATTGTTTTTGAATTCTCTGTTATTGTGTTTTCATGAATGAATGAATGAATTTCGTTATGAGTAGAAGGAACTGTGAATGTTAGGATAAGTTTCAATTGTTTCTCTTCTATTGAAGAGGTGCAAGGTGTGCACACATAACACAAGGAGTGCGTTGACGAAATTTGTTTTGGTTCCAAAGATGAGAAGAGATAGCTCAAAAATTTCCCTTTGCAAGGAGTGCAAAGAGACTGGTGCAAGGTGTGCACAGTCGTCTGCAAGAATTTGAACCTTTCGTAAAGATCTGGTGCAATTAGTGCACAAATATGATATTCGACTAAGCGTCGAAGGGACTTTGTGAGAAGTCGAAGAACCAGAAAAGGAGGACGCCAGGAGGGTGAGAGGAATTTCTCTTTGAGAAATCCTTGATATCCCAGTTATCAAAATCCCTAAAATGCAAGGAGTACACATGAAGTCGAAGTCTTCACGAGACCAAGCTCAGAAGGAATAATGATTTTTCATAAGTGTTAGCGAGATCCAAGAAACAGACTCGCAAGAGAGACAAAGGTTGAGGCTTTTGAATCCTTCGAAAATATTCTAAGTCTGAAGAAAGCGTAAACTCTAGGAGAAAGATCAGGATCGTCCGATCAACATCCAGAAAATGACGAGCAAGCACAGAGGAGGAAAGATCTCAGCCGTTCGGTCTGAGTGCAGAGGAATTGTAGCTGCCCGATCAAGGTAAAGTGCACTAAAAATAAACTTTGAGAGTACACAGGATGTGCAATGTTACGAAATTCCGAAATCATTGGAACCGCCCATCAAGGGGGACATGTGGTGAGATATCAACGTTTCACTGAATCGTGACTCAGGGAAGTCAAAGGAAGAGTTATAAGAACTCCCGAATTGAGAAATCGTGATTGGATCATAATTGTTGATTAGAAGAGGGATCTAGACCGTAGATCTGGTCTTGTTGGGAGTTTGCAACTTGGGATATCGGAAGTAGGAGTTCTAGGAACTCGCAAAATCTAAGTTCGCGATTTGATTTGAGTTGTCTGATCAAGGAGAGATCTGGATCATTGGTTTCCCAGGGGGATATCAGGAGTTCAGATCTCGGGAGGACGGAGGTGAATCCCATCATTAATCCCCGATATGCGAAATCGCGACACGCTTGGAAGATTTGGACCATGGTCATAGAAAAGGGTCACATCGACGAAGGAAAATAGAGGGGTTAGCACGCGCTAGGCTCCTATCGAGATTTTGGAGGTCGGGAGAGTCGGGGTGACTCACATGAAAAGACCCGATACGCAAAATCACGAAATGCCTTTTGAGTTAGGCGAGTGATCATAGTCATGGTCACAAGAAGGAAGATTCTTAGGCATTGAAGAGCTAGTGCCTAGTTGGGGTGGAAGTTGAACAATGCTTAGGAGAGAGCCCGCAGGTCTCATACGACCTACACGTTTGGAGAAAGGACCTGTGTAAGTGGGTTTGGGGTCTAGAAGATACCCGGAGAGTCAATCAGACTCATTTTCTTGATCGATCCTAGACCGAGAGGTCGCGCAACCCTTAGGAGAGAAGGGGGGTCTGCATCAGGAGGTTGCAAAACTCCTAAATCCAAAAGTAGTGAAGTCAGTTGTGACTGTCAATATGGGGAGGAGACGTGTCGCCAGATCATGAAATTCGGAAGGTGATCACTTTGGAGGAAAATCTAAGGAGGAAGCAGAGAATTGACTGGAAGTCACCCGAAGTGGAACAAAGGGTGAATCTCAACCGTTGATTAAGGTGAGTATGTGGTGTTCGATCTGTAGCTTCAAGTAAAGGTTACTTCGGGTAAAAAGGTTGTTGGATCGTTTGGAAATTTCGAAGCCGAAGTCCTAAAGTAGATCACGATCATTGGCTATTGAAGAAGGGCGAACTGTAGATCTAGATCCGGGTGATTTCGCTGGTTCATAGTTTGGGGAAAAGGAAATTAGTTGTAATCAAAACATCCAAAGCGAAAAATTTTGAAGCACCTTAGGGTTTATCCCAAGGTCATAGCCCGAGTTCATATGAGGAGAGGGGCCTAGCAGAAATATCTAGCGCCCTTCAGTTTACAATTACTAAGAGAGCTAGGAAAAGGGCCCGTGGGTTACATAGGACCTGTGCCTAAGGAGATAAAGGGCCTGTGTTAAATCAACTTGGGGACTAGAAAGGTCCCGAGGAGTAATTCATCTCATCCTTTTGAATATCATTGACTGGGAGGTCGCACAACCCCTAAGAGAGAATGAGGGATGCATCAAACTGTATATATATTTTTAATTACTTACGTACGTGTATATTATTACTTCTGATAGAGAACCTAGTATATAAGGGTTTGGGAAAACCCTTGTTGTATCAACCTTAATAATATAAGGGAATGTTAAGAGGTTAGTACCTTAGTAGTTAGGATATTTATTTCAGGTTAAGATAAGTTTTGAATTGCCAAGATAAATCACTTGGAAAACTCTTCTTACATGTGGGCCTTTTCGATGTCAAAAGTAGTTATCAATCAAAGTGAGAAAATGATTTTGGTAGATATTAGAACAAAAGTTTTTTTTTTTTTTGGTATGTTTTTGTTTTTTGACATGGTATCAGAGTAAAGGTAACAACACTAGACCTTATGTGCGTAAACATAATTCTTAAACATAATTATGTATGCTTAATTTCTAACTCGGGTGAATATTTTATTGTTAAAGTGCCAGGATAATATTCAACCCTACAATATGTCGAAACATAACGAAGAATAAATTAACCCAGAAGGAAATGTCAATGAGCAAAGCCCTGAATACAAAATTGAAAATAGTTCAACCTCTCAGGTGCTAGAAACTATGAGGAGCCTCATAGTGGATCTTAAGACTTTTAAGGAAGACAATGAGAAGATTAAGAAGAAACAAGAAGAGAAATAAGAGATGAATGAGATATTATTGAAAAATAAGGTTGAGATGTGTAAATCAAATAAATCTAAAGTAAACAAAGAAACCAACAACCAATCATTTGAAAAATCAAGTAGAGAATCTAATTCAAATGATAGAGCCTCAGGAAACAGTCATACAACAGGAGAATAATTACAAAAACCCTCTTCCAAGAAAAGAAAACAAATAGACCACTTGGAAGGTGAATTCAAAAAGACAAAACCCTTTGCATTTGACGAAGAGTCAAAAATAGGTGACGAAGTTGAAGCATGGTTACTAGATATCAAAAAATACTTTCAGATTTATAATTATTCCAGCTATATGAAGGTTAGAATGGCCATCTATAACTTAAAAGGGAAATCAAGAATCTGGTGGAAAGATATGAAATTAACAAAGGGATTAAAAGAGAAAAGAATGGAGTGGTCAGAATTTAAGAAGTACTTTAAGAAACAATACCTATCAGAAAGTTACTATGAAATAAAGACTAAGTAATTTTATGAACTACAACTAGGATATATGTCAATAAATGATCTAATTAATAAATTTCTAGATCTGTTGATATTTGTACCTTACATTAAAGAAGATAAAGTGAAAATTCATAGGTTCTGAAGCTGCCTACCATGGTCTTATAAAGGAATAATTGAATTCGAAAATCCTAAATCTTTGAATGAAGTGTTTACGAAAGCCATAATGTGCTATGAACAATATAAACAAAGGTCTAAAACACCTAAATCTTGGAAGGACATAAAAAAAGATGAACTGAATCAATGCAAGAAAGGGTTTAAACCAACCCCTTATCGTAACATGAATAAGGGATTTCAAAGAAATGACCATCCATCTAGTACACAACAAGCTCAAGGAGGGAACAAGCTAGTAAATTTGGGATTTAAGAAGATTGTAGATGATCCTAGAGAACCATTGAAATGTTGGGAGTGTGGAGAAACACATTTACGAAGAAAATTCCCATGTTTAAATCCAACAAATAGGACTGCAATTCACAACCTATAGGAATCTACTACAGTGGGAGATATGGGAAAATACATACACAGAATTAATGTTTCCTTGGAAGGAACACAAGTTTATAATTAGTCTACTATATTAGAGATCGAAGGTAAGATACAAAACAAACAAGTATCTATCCTAATAGACCTAGCGAAAAGGTTGAGTTACATAACCCTATCATTAGTAGAAAATTGTAAAATGAAAAAGGTGACACAAACGAAAAGTATCATAATATATTTCTAAGTGTGATATAGGAATAAATTATTGGAATACTTAGTTTAACTTAAATGTGTTACCCTTAGGACCATACGACATTTTTATTGGTATGGATTGGCTGGAATCAGACAAGGTCATGTTAAATTGTTATGAAAAATCATTTTTTTTCAAGATGAAAATGGATTAAAGAGAATGGTTCAAGGACTAAGAAAACAGTTTCAGTAAGACAGTTATCAGCCATGCATCTTACAAAATGCATCAGAAAAGGATGTCAATTGTATGCAGTATAGGTAATGGATATGTTAAATAAAGATCAAAACCCAAAACTAAAATATTATTCAGTCTTAAAATATTTTAAAGTTGTCTTTGTAGATGAGATACAAGAATTACCTCCAAGGAGAGAAATATACTTCTCTATTGACCTAGTACTAGGATATGCCCCTGTATCAAAGGAAACTTACAAAATGAGTATTCGTGAGTTAACATAACTTAAAATATAGATACAAGAACTAGTAGACAAAAGATATATCAGACCCAGTGTATCACCATGGGGAGAACCGATATTATTTGTCAAGAAAAAGGGTTTTATTTGTCAATAAAAAGTATGGGACATTCTGATAATGTATTTATTATCGATAGTTAAATAAAATGACAATTAAAAATAAGTATGATCAAGTGGGATGAGAAAACATATTTTCCAAGATTGATCTAAGATCTGGTTATCCCCAAGTCAGAATTAAAGATGAGGATATTAATAAAAAAAATTTTCGAACATGATATGGACACTATGAGTTTTTGGTAATTCCTTTTGGACTCACTAATGCACCAACAACCTTCATGTGCCTAATGAACAACATATTCAGCCAGTATCTAGATCATTTTGTTTTGATTTGTATTGATGATATTTTTATATTATCAAAGATGAAAAATTAACATGAGTAACACCTAAGAATAGTGTTTCAAACGTTACGAGAACATCAACTCTATGCTAAATTCAGCAAGTGTGACTTTTGTTAGAAAAAAATATAATACTTAGGACATATTATTTATGAGGATGGGATATCAGTAGATCCAGAAAAGATAAAGGGAATAATAGAATGGCCTAGAACCACGAATGTAGCAGAGATACGATCATTTATGTGGATAGCATGTTCTACTAATATTTCTTGAAAATGTTTCCAAGATCGCTTTTCCTATTACATCCCTACAAAAAAAGGAAGTAAAGTTTATTTGGACACACAAATGTTAGCAAATTTTTAACCAGTTAAAGGAATGGTTAACTACCACACCAATTATTAAAGTCACTAACCCATACAAAGATTTCACGGTATGCATCGATGCTAGAAAATAAGGGTTAGGGATAATTTTATGACAAGAAGGGCACGTGATTTCCTATGAATCCAAAAAGTTAAACGACCACAAATGCAACTATGTAACACATGAATTAGAATTAGAATTTATGATACATGGACTAAATATATGGCATTGTGATTTAATAGGAAGGAAATTTCTGATTTTAACTGACAATAGTGCCGTAAAGTACTTGTTAAATCAGTAAGGATTAAATGCATGACAAGAAAGGTGGCTGGAATTCTTGGGTGAATTTAACATCGAAATCAAACATATTAAAGGAAAGGAAAATAAAGTTGTAGACACACTTAGTAGAAGGACGTGCAACATTTAAGAAATTATTATGAGTAAAGTGGATAATAATCTCAGGGACAAAATCAGATATGCAAGTACAATAGATGAGGAATATGTAAAAATAAAGGAATACTTGATGATAGATGGTAAAGAAATAAACATGGTAGAATTCATAATTGATCATGAAGGAATTCTGAAATTTAAGAACAAAATTTACATACCAAATTCCATGGATTTAAAAATGATAATATTTAACGAAATCCATAAAAGTCCCTGTTCATGCCATAAAAGATATCATAAAATGATTTCTTCACTAAGAAAATAGTTTGATTAGCCTAATATGAAAGCTGATATAGATGACTACTTGACAAAGTGTATAGAATGTCAACAAGTAAAGGAGGAACGTCAACATCCAGCAGGTCTATTACAACTTTTCCCTATACCAGAATGGAAATGGGAAGTAATATCAATGAATTGTATCACAGGTTTTCCCAATACTCAAAAACAACATGACTCGATTATGGTAGTAGTGGATAAATTAAGTAAATATGTATATTTTATACCTATAAATTCTACTTACAAAGTTGTTCATATTGCATAAATTTTTATGAAATATAATTTTAGATTACATGGAGTACCAAAGAAAGTAATTTTTGACAGGGATGTTAAGTTTACTCAAGTTTTTTGAAGGCATTGTTTGTAGGTATTGAATTTCAGTTGAAATGTAGTACCAGTTACCATCTGGAAGCAGATGGGAAAACTAAATGTACTAATCATATCATTGAAGACATGCTCTGAATGTAAGTGATGGATAAACCGATAAGATGCGAGGACTACTCACCTTTAGTAGAATTCACCTACAATAACAGTTATCAGTCCTCAACCAAAATGATTCCATTTGAAATCTTGTATGGTAGGAAGCATACAACTAGGATTATATGAGATAATCCAGTAGATAGGATCATGGTTGGTCCAGATATGTTATAGGAAATGGAAGCGATAGTGAAAAGGCCCAACAAAATTTAAAAGTAGCACATGAACGACAAAAAATGTTGGAGTTACTTCACACACACCTAGGCTTTATTTTTCCTAATTTTTTTCCATGTTTATTAGTCATAATTAGTCATTATATAGTCTCCTATATTTTAGGGGAGAATATTCCACCTGAAGAATATTCTCTTTCAGTTGACACTTCAATTTGACTAGTTGAGTTTAGTTTAGAGGCTGCATTGGTTTTGTCACCATGCAACATTGGGATCATCACTGGATAATGCACATTTTCCTTATGATCATCACCATATTGGTGCATTACCCTTGATTCCCTGATTGAACTCCTCACTACTCTCTGTTCATTCGGTTAACTGAAGACTAGTTGACTAGTTAACTAAGCTAGGTGGTAGTTCACACCCATAACTGTCTGAGAGACTAAACTAGGTGGAAGTTCACTCGTGTAATTGTTGGTGTGTGTCCAAATCACTATATACCACCAGTATGGCACATTGGTTCTCCTCAAGTGCGCACTCATTGAGTTATACAGAGTATATCATGTGTAAATTATTCATTATTCATAATAGTTAATGTGAATTCTTTCATTCTTTCTCTCCTTCTTCTTCTTTCTCCTATTCTCTCTGCAAATATGTGTATTATTGTTTATTTAGATCTATTATGTGCAGTTTCAACAAATTTACATGGTATCAGAGTCGACTTACTACTAATAAAAAGTTGCACCAATTTTTTTTTGCAGGTACACCTTACAACTATTTTGCATGGAAGGAGAAAATAGCCATACATCTCTGAACCAGAGGGTTGTACAAGCTAACCTTGAATACAGATACAAAACCAACATCAACCATAGAAAAATCCAAGTATTTAAATCGCATGGATGAGGGACTTAGAACAATTTTCATTCTTATTTCTCCCGATCTCCTTTTTCATATATTTTCATGTAAGACTCCCTATGAAGCATGGACCACCTTGGAAGGGATATTTGCAAAACAATATTAGATGAGGGGACACATGCTGGAGGAGGAGTTGCTCACATACTTTCGCAAATCAAAGCTTTCAAAGCTTGCAGGGTTGATAAATTGAAGAAGGAGAAACAAATGGTTCTCACCATTCTCTCCAAGCTTGGTTGTGACATCCCCCAAAAATAAAATATTTTTTTATGTGCTGGAAATTTATTTCCGTTTTTGGCAAATTCAAATCTGGAAACTTTTTTCCATTTATGGCAATTTTGAATTTCAAATTTAATAATTGTATTTAATTATTGTGACTGTTGGGAAGAGATCTATTTGGACTCAAAGAACTATTTGACTATGACACTTGTATCACAACAAAATATTTATATTAATTGCATGAGGACAAATGGAACAACCATGTTAAAATCAACTGACCGTGATTCCATTAGTGGGAAACAAGTTAGAACTGCCTCCGGGCTGATTATTACAAGTGGAAAATTAGAGATTTGGCCACTGGCAGCCCCTGAGAATCAGGGATTAAGAAATCTGCGAAAATCCCCGAAGGAGGGAAAAAGACTTGGGCAAAATTGATAAATAGCATATGTGAGGAGGCAGGACGCTACCAAGTATGCTGGGAAAAGATTTTTGAGCTCTCTTGTTGTTATGAACACTGTGGGTTGAGTGTGAGGCAAGAGAAGCCTGCTGAAACATAATTGTCTTGTTGTTATGAGAACTGTTGAGTAAGTGTGAGGCAAGAGGATAGCTGTTAGAATTGAAGGACATTGCTGAGGAGGAGTTTGCAAGTTCGCCCTCATGGATTCATGGTCAGGCTAGGGGGTGAATCGGGCAAGTGACTTTGGATTCCCTGTTCTACGGATGGAAGGAACATGGTTGTTCCCTTTGTATTCCCACATATTGGATTCATATATGTTGATCTACCCCTCTCTATTTTGAATGGCTATGTTTCAATTGATGGTAGGTATCTATTGTGTGATTATATCTAATTGCATTAATGTAAACCTTTTCCCTCTCTTTTCTTGGATGTTTTGTGTGTAACTGGTATTATGCATATAATTGTTTCTAAACCTAAAATAATTCTTGCAATGGATGACATTTATCGTGCTATTAAATGTACTATCACAGTCTAAATTCTGGAGTGGTCCCTCCCGAAATCTGGAAGTGCTAGGAAAATTCATTTTTATAGAAGTTGAGTTTAAGGAAGTTGATCCATATATGGGTTAGGTTTAATCTGAAGTCAAAATACTAGATGTATAAAATTCAAAAAGTTAAAGAATTCTGGGAACCCCCAGAAACCAAACTCAGATCCCTCGGATCATCAATTATAATTTCCAAACTCTGATGGAATGATATTTTTATTCTTGTATTTACATAGATGCACAGATCTAGTACTGTTGACATTTAATGAATT
>JZKD02S1473577.1:0-10822 GCA_000966675.3 Picea glauca | reverse complement strand
ATGGTTTTCCCTAAATTTCCTATGGCTTTCCCAAACCTACCCTTGGTTTTTGAATTACACGGGAAAATCACTTTTGATGTGGAAATCACTATACATGGGTAAAATTATTTTACATGGGTAAATTGCTATTATATGGGAAAATTATTTTTACTCAAGAAAATTATTTCGTACATTGTACATTTTTCCCTAAATCTCTAATGCATGTTTTTTCATATGTATATTATTATTGTTTTTTCCCTGTCGCGGTGAAATTGGATACAATTTAACATTTTTCATTTGTATATATCTTTGTATATAGTTCTTTTTGTTTATTATTTTTATTTCTTTTTCCTTTTTCCTTTTCCTTTTATTTTATTTTTCCCAAGTTTCCCTAAGTCCTAGAGTGTACTTTATGAGGATTTTTTTCTATTTTTTTTAATTATTTTTATTATTTTATTTCCAATCCCCCTTCAATTTTTATCGGGCTTCACTTTTCGGTAAATCCCCATCAAAATTTACCATTAGGACAAGCCTCCTTACCTCGCCAAATAATTTGGAATGACCATATTATAATATTTAATATAACTCAGGATTACCCTCTTGAGACTTTCCCATTGGAATTTTACCAAAGGTTCTACTCATCGAAGGTTTTTATTGAGAGCCAAGCATCTTGAAGACTTAGGAACTTGTAGTCATCACAAGTTTTAGCCATCAAAAGTTTTTATGCGTGCATGAGCCATCCATTTCATTGAAGCACGAACATGTGAGGCATTATTTTAATATTTTTTGGGGTTTGAATTTTTAGAATTCTTATCATTGGAAATTTTTACATTTCAGGGTTTTGGCCTTCAAGGTTTTCACATTGGGTTTCTACCTCACCTAGGATTTCTCTAAAGTCTGAAGGCCAACAAGAGGGGATATTATTTGATTATATTTTAGGTGGGGGGACATTAGGATTATTTATTAATTTTATTTACTTATTTTTATTATTTTCCTACTTAATAGGTTCTATGCTTCCTCTACTTCCTCACACAAACCAAATAACAAGGCCAAAAAAAATATATACCATGAAAACTCAAATTACATGGTGCATGTGGGATAATGTTTTAGGGATGAAGATCAATAGTCCATATCCCTCATGAGCAGATCAAGGGATGTTGAGCGTCGACTTGAGGAAGCCATATATTGAGTTCTGATAGTCCAAATTAGGCCCAGGATAGCTTGTTGGAAAAATATCGAGTATGAGAACAAGTTGGAGTAGCAACTCAAGATAGAACAACAAAAAAAAATCCTTGAAATTTCAATGAACTGAGGGCCACCAATTTGAAGGGGAATAAAATGTGAAACTTTAGATGAGCATAACTCATGATTCAGAAGATGAAATCAGGCCTAGGATATCTCATTGAAAATCTAGAAGAGAGAAGGAAGTGGTGGTGCAACTATTATTGACAAGTTAGTAGTGGAAGTTTCTAGAAAATTAAAGGAACACAAGAAACCCTAATTTGATAAATAAATGGACTGTCCAATGTTCAGGCAACCATAACTAGAGTTCCAGGAAGTGAAATTAGACTTGTAAGAGTACACTTGAAAGATTAAATAGAGAAGAAGAATATGGAAGGATATTACTCACCAGTCTGACACCAAAAAAACCCAGAAAAGTTTGAAGAACAAAAGGGGATACAATCGAGCAGAGACAATAATATTTTTAATAAATATCACTCATGAACAACCTTAGAGAAAGATTGAGCACTCGAGAGTCTTTTTAACTTCTGTTTATAACACTTGTATATTCATTTACAAAAATGCATTGGGAATTCGAGTCATTTAATGAAGTTGAATAGATGCATCTATTGGTTGTTACAAAAGGTGAAAGGTATTCCTTGATTCATAAAAGGAAGACCACTGATTGTAATTGTTGCATTATGTTGTCATTTATGTCAAATGATCGATGTCAAAGAGTTGATGTCTTTGTCATAGTATCATTGATGTATTTATTAATGGCCTATGTTGTCATATATGTAATTGATGTCAAACATGTCAAGTGGTGTCATAGTGATGTATTGTCATGGATTGATGTATAGAGGGGATGATGTAAAGGTTGGTCATTATTGTCTTGTCATGGCTGATAGGAATAACCAAATGGATAAACTCCAAAGTGGTCCCCTTATGGTGAGAGCCCTCACGGGAAGACAATCTTGGATAAAGTTCTCAAAGTGGTCCCCTTATGGTGAAATCCCTCATGGGATAATTCTTTGTGAAGTCCAAATGGTTAGGTATCCTAGTAGTGTGGTTAGGGAACCCAAGTTTGATTAAGGAATAATGTAATGGATATCAGTGAATTTGCAAGAGAAATGATTCCATATGGATAGTATATGTCATGTCGTTTCTGGTGATATGTGGAATGTCACATAAATCCTTACGGTCATAGAGTTATGGACATGTAAAGTTGGAGAACCCTCATGAGTTATCTAGAAGCCTCTATAAGGTCAAAGAAGTCAAATTATTCTAGAAGCTCCTAGAAGAAGTTGACCAGTCAAAGTGGTTAGTCATGGGTTACGTGGTTGCAACAAGAAAACAATTAAAAATAAATTAGTTGCAACCAGAATTGGAGAGTTTACTATTTGTGGATAAATTGGTTAAGTGGAAAAAGTGGCTAAGTGGACAAAGTGGTTAAGTGGATACTTCTAGAGGAAGCTACTTGGAGAGTATAAATAAGAGAGCAAGGGTCTCCCATTAGTATCCATTTGAGAATATTGAATATCTACAAGTGACTAAGCTAACCAAAGGATATCTAAGGTGAATTTCAGAAGGAAGGTGAAGTAAAGAAGGCCGAAATTCAAGGGAGGATAAATTATTTTGATGATGCTTTCTAAGGTATGTTATTTACAGGTCATCTCACCGTTTTCACAATAACGTTTTTTATAGAATGATTCAGATAGAGAAATATGGAGGATATTGAGAAAACATATCCAAGTAATTGTGATAAACATTTAATCTTGTGGGTCATTATATTTTTGGATTTTTACGCCATGGAAAATAGGGTTTGTGGCTAGTCCTGAAACTAGTCTAAAACATGTGTTTCAGGTAAAAACGTCATAACTTCTTCATAACAAATACAAATTCAGTAAGACCTAATGTATTGTTATATTACAATATTTATTATGTTTTGTACCATTTTCATATCCATACATCAAATATTACTTGCAGGGTAGGCTCTACAAGTTCTCTCTGTAGAATAATCCAGAATTCAGCAAGGTATGCCATTTTTTCTATAACTCCTTTTCTAGGAGGTTCCAAGTAGTGAAACCTGGAGGAATTGTACAAAAGACACTAAATAACATTTTGTACCATTTGCAAACCTTTATTCATTACCTGTATAGAGTTATGATTGTTGCAAGTTAGGGTTGTTGACTAATCCAAAATTAGTCATGTGGGACTAAAGTAAAGTTTGATGCAAATGTTAGTCTCTTGTTGTTAAAGTTAAGGAAGGTTTTCAGGTCTGTGATCATATAAACCAAGTCTGTTATAGAGTTACATATCATATTTGGATGATGATATTGATGAGATAGGTTGAGGTGACATGTTGTTGTGATAGGTTGTGCATAGTTGATGCACTTGTGTTGGTATAGACTATTGGTACAGTTTGATAGATTGCTTTCTGTCTACAAGTTGGGTCTTGTACTTGAGGGTTTGACTCCTCACATATCGATTGGCGCTAAGATATGCAGGATGGGTCTTGCATTGAGAGTTGGTGCTCTCTTAGAGTTGGTAATCTATTTCAGTTGGTGCTGATAAAACCCAAGGATTGTAGTCTGTAATACAAAAGAAAATTATACATATATTTAGTGTTCCTTGTGTTGTTTATTGTGATGGTGCATAGCTATTTATTGTTAATGTATGTAATTGAGATATATTTACATGCAAGAAACTAAGTATGAACGGAAGTAATAAGTAATGATGTTGTGAATAGTGATTGCTAACTAAAGTTTTGTGAGAAGTGAAAAAAACATCCCTCACACTGATTCACCCTCCCCTCTCAGTGTGATCGGTGTGTCCAAAAATTGGTATCAGAGCAGGCCTTCACTATAAGCCTTAACAAGCTTGGAGGAGATCCATGGACACACAAATGGATGATGAAGTTCCAATCTTTGATGAGAAAAATTATTCAGCATGGAGAATAGAAATGAAATGGCATTTGAAAGCAAAAGAAGCAGGTGTTTGGAAAGAAACTATTGGTGGATTAGTTCCCTTTAAGAACAAGTCAAAGTTTGTAGCTCAAAAGGAAGAAAAGAAGAATGATGCATTGTCTCTCAAGACCATTTTCAATGGACTCTCAAGTTCTATCAAAGAAAGCATATGACATTGTACTTCTGCCAAGGATCTATGGCTGAAGCTAGAGAAGACATATCAAGGCAAAAAGGAAGACACTAAAGACAATTCCATCAAGAACGATGAAGGTAAAGAATCTCTAAAACCATCTGATTGCAATAATTCTAAGTGTGATGATGTGGAATGTTTCTCTATAGGTGAAGAAGAAAATGTAGAAGTAGTTTGCGTAGAATAAGATGACAGTTATCCTATAGATGAAGAGGAAGATTTGTTGAAGCTTAAAGATAAAGTTTTATTTGAGTTAGATGATGTTAGTAGTGAAATAGGACATTACTCAATTGATTTTGAGTATCTTGAAAAATACATCAAGGAAGTCCTAGAAAATTACCCAAGATTTACCATGGCACTAAAGCAAATGCTCAAAGAACAAGAAGAAATTAAAAATACTCAATTAGAAGAAAAAGAAGAAGAGATAAAAAGAATAAAGAATGAAATAGAAGAAAAGAAGAAGGTAGATGATGAGCTTAGCAAAATTCTTGAAGTTAATGTCAATCTTAAGACCAAAATTGAAGAAGCCAAAAGAATAAAGGAACTATTGAAAAATCAAGTAAATGAAAAGGAAGAGTCATGCCATAAGTTGGAAGCTGAAGTTGTTGATATTATAAATAAAGTAGAGAAGTCAAACACTCACATCAAATTCATGAACAACTCAACAATATTGGATGAGATCCTAGATAGCCAAAGATCTCCAAATGATAAATCAAGTCTTGGATACAACAAGGAAGATATACATCTTGAAGCTAGCACTTCTAAGAAGCATGAGGTAAGTCCTTCATTCGAAAAAGGTGGAAATAATGTTGCAAGTAAACCATCTACAGAAAGCAAGGAAACTTTCAAAAGAACAAAGCAAAGAAGACATCAAGAAGACATCTTTACACTTCAAAGTAAATTCAAAAGAGAGACACCTTCAAGATGGACACCAAAGAAAATTTATGAAAATGTTTTTCATGGTCACTGCTACTCATGTAATGAATATGGTCACAAAGCTTTGGATTGCATACATTATGCAAGGAAAGATAATGGAAGGTTTCATAACACCCTAAGGTGTTGGATATGTAATCAAGTGGGACACATTTCTGCTCATTATCACACCATGAGATGCTATAGTTGTAGTGGGTTTGGCCACAAATACCAGAATTGATGGAACACAAGAAGACAGTCCATGAGGAGTGCTTCATATAAAATGACAAGAAGAATGCATGAAGCTAGGAAGGAAGGAAATTTTGAAAATAGGGAAGCTCAGAGATAAGGTTCTGATAAGATGGGACACCTTCAAAAGTGGATGAAGAAGATTGAACAACTAGGACATAATGGCAACCATGAGGCAAGCTCAAGCTTGATTTTTTCTGAAGCATACACGAGCTCCTGTGGGAGAAGTCATGTACATACACAAGGTGACCTATAGAAAGGTCACATACATATGTGAGTTTTTTTTAGAACATGCCACGTATATGTGGTAAAATCCTTGGAAAAGAAGGCTATGAGTTGCAACATGCTTTGATGGTATAACTTTGATTTGCAGGGTATGACATGGTTTATTATAGGTTTTCATGATTATATGTTGGCATGTGTATTTGATGTATGTATGGTGATGAAATATGGTTGAGTGTTGAAATTCTATCTTGGATGCATGGTACTAACCCTAGAGTGTGGATTGAGACATTTACTGTTGAAGAACAATGCTGGTTATGTCAGTGTTGATATGACATGTTGTTTATGGGACAATTCACGTTGATGTGATGTTAGCTAGATAGATATCATTGATATATTGAGGGACACTCTTAGTACATGTTTAAAGGTATGATTGGTTGCTTAGTACTTGTTGTAGTGAATGGTTTTTGAGGAACATCTGTCATGGTATATGGTTGGTACATATGCGAGCTCCATTGATATATCTTATGATGTATTGTTAGAGGCATATTTGTTGGTTGTCTTGGTGCATGAATTTGGCATGTGGTTGAGATACATATTGGGACATGTAGTTGATGAGTTGATGAGGTGGTTATGTTTTACATCATTGATTAGTCATAGCTTGATCTATAGTTGATGCATGATTGGTACAGATTTGGCACATTGTTAGAGGAACTTGCTAGCCATATGATTGGCACATGGTTTATGGTTGATATGGAATACATGTATGGGAACACATCTTGATTGTAGTTCATCTTGTTGAGTTTTGGTGCATGGTTGATGTACTTGCTTTGGCACATGATGTATGGGATGATATAGTTGAGACACATTTTATGATGTTTGGTTGATATATTGATGGTTGAGATACATGGTTGTGGCACTTGGATCATGGTAGAGGCATATCATGAGTGATATGACATTTGTTTGAGGCACATGGTTGGAATGTTGGTATAGGCATATGGTTGGTACATGTTCTTGGAATATGGTTGATACACTCCATTGACTATATATTATGGTATATTGTATGGTATTGATGTACATGGTTGATGTACATGAGTGTTGTGCATGGTTGGAACACAATATGGCACAAGATGTATATGGTTGATGTTTTGTTCATGATTCTATATTCATTGTTGACATATATTTTTCTTCATGATAAATTGTATGGAACATTTTTGATGCATGGACAGGTCCAAGGATCATCATAGGAAGAGAAGATCATTCTTGAGAAGTTGATCTATGTTCTGGTTGAGCAATAGCATTTACAACAGAAGTAGATTACAGTGGTAGCATATTGTTCATCTTGCAGAGAAGATAGGGGGAGACATACCCACAGGGGGAGTCATTCTTCTTCCCATGATTCCAGGAGGAGAGATTCATTAGATGTCGGATAGAGAGATAGATGCTTGGAGAGAGAGCATAGAGGAATGTTTTTAAGGGGAACGATGGCCACAAGGGGAGCATGAGTGATATGTCTTCAACATTACATCAGAGTGATATACCTTTTTCAAAAGGGGAGAGATTATTTAGAGGAAGCTCAAAGGCATCCAGACAAGGGGAGCATCCCCAAGGAGAGTTCAGGTAGGGGGAGCAACCCCAAGGAAAGAACTACCCTTTTTTATTGATGTCAAAGGGGGAGAGATAGTCACTTTGATGTGATTGAGATGACTATTGATGAAGAGAAATTCCATGTATACATGTTGCCATAAATGATTGGTGTTTCCATCAATGTTGGTATTGCCATCAATGCCAAAGGGGGAGATTGTTGCATTATGTTTCCATTGATGTCAAAGAGTTGATGTCTTTGTCATAGTATCATTGATGTATTGATTGATGGCCTATGTTTTCATAGATGTAATTGATGTGAGTGTTTGAATTCTCTATTAGTGTTTGACTTTTGTAATTGATGTTGTGAATGGTGATTTCTAACTAAAGTTTTGTGAGAAGTGAAAAAAATAGCCCTCACACTGATTCACCCCCCCCTCTCAGTGTGATCAATGTGTCCAACATTAATAAGGTACTTTCATCATTTGATGGTGATACTATTATCTCATCAATTAAGAGTAGAAGACATTTTGATATCATGACTATTATCGAATACATTTGGGACTATTTCACATTTGTGTTTGTCATTTAAACCTCTTAAATATTTATCATATGAACTATTTCTATGTGCAATATTTGATATGTTTAAGCTATTGTGATTTCTAATGAATATAGTGGTAATGCTATAGGTTCAGTCTGCATCTATTTATGATTCAATCTACTATGACATTGTTTGAACATGTTTTTGATTGACATTAACTACTTCTACAATTAATGACATTTTTTCATTGTTGTGTTCATTCTGTAGATTTTCTCCTATGCAGGATAGGTTAGAAGTAGTTATATTAGTTAGTTTGTTTTTGTTTAAGATTAGATTTAGAATTGATAGGAATTCTTTGGGGGACAATTTATTGTCTTCCCATATATTTTTTTTAATTCTTAGTGGAAACCAGGCGGACATATTGGTCAGAAACAATACCCCAAATGAGAGTAGGTCTAATTGGGATCGGCCATTGAGCATTATCATTACTTGCTTTATAGGCCATTTGGATCCGTCATCAGAAATGGCACTAGAAGGAGGTCCAGATGACAAGCTAAGCCTCTGGAGTCATTATTATTAGTTATTTTAATTAACTAATGGCTCCTTCCCATATCCATTTATGGAGATGTATTTCTGTTTATGTACCTCTTAAATCTCCTAGAAATATTTTTCATCTCTTGTATCAAATTAAATTTAATGGGAGGGTGAAAAATATGCATCTAAACATATTTTTTAGTTTTGGAAGTTTTCATTTTCTCAGAATATATCTCATGAAGGTGTCATTTGTAGGTTTTTCACTCACTTTTGTAGGCTAGGTCAAGAGATGGTGTGAGATTTTGTCGACTACATCTATCCACACATGGGATTAGTTTATGCATGAATTTTGGCATGCTTTTGAGAATTATTATTATGATGATTTGTATGCAGAAAAATATGAGCTTAGGAAGAACAATGATGAATCTATTGAATATTTTCTTATTATATTTATGCATCTTTGCTATAGATTTCCTTTGGATGATAGGCCCTCTGTAAATGATTTGATTCTCCATATTATCTCTCTTACTAATGAAACATATTAGCTCGGGGATGAAGAATCTAAACCGTGCCTCAATGCTACTTTACATGCTTATTTGCATTTACATGAAAATGTTGAAAATACTAATGACTTGGTTGAACATCATATGTCTAGATATTTATTTACTTTGGGGGATATAGATCAGAGAGAACATGCTTTTTCAGAAGAAACATATGTATCCTCCCACAATTCCATTCCCCCCTTTATTACTTGTGATAAAAAAGAAACTTCTTGTGTTAAGAAATTCAAGTTCATATTTTTTTGTAGCTAACCAAGAGGAGAGTATTTCAATGGATAATGGGACACTTCAGGTCACCCCAATGGTTATTTCAAGTTCACATTATTCTATCTCATCTTTGCTATCACGTTAAATGGAGGAGGAAGCTATGGAACTAGACATGGATGCTACTCAATATACTAATGAAGAAAAATGGGATACACATGATATGAAACCTTCCTCACAAATGGATAAGGTGGAATTAATTTATGTTGATCTAGGTTTTTCTAACGTTTTAATCTTTCCTACATTGAGAGATAGATCAAGGATGTTTTCCTATTGTTTTCAGCTTATTTATTGAACCTTCTTTTTCTAAAAATTCTTGTGCTTTTCTCCCCTCTTATAAACATGAGGATGTTTTGAAATATATTTCAAATCCTCATATTTTACAAGAGAAAAACAACAATGTTGATCATTTCATTCATGAAGAAGAAAAAAGCATACAAGAAATAATGCTTTTATCACAAAAATCCACTTTTTTTCAAAAGAGGAAAGAAATGTTGAGGAAGAAGGGGTTGATTGTAAAACCATTCCTAGTGGGGAGCATACTGATTCACAATCAGTCACTAATTTTATTAAGGAAGAGGAAATAACATTCAAAGAAGCACTTTTTGGAGATGTTTATTGTTCAAGAGAGGCTTTTCATTCTCTTAATTTTTCTACTTAGTATTTTTTGTATCTCGATCTCTTTAATGATTTGATCTTGGAGGAAGCCATCCATTATCCTATTCAAATAAAATCTCTAGGGCTGACCCCTTTTGAAGTACTTGATGGTGGTAGTGTGCATATGGAAGATAGTGAGGATAATGCCTCTTCCAATGAACTTAGTAATCTTATGACTTATCAAAAATTTTCATGGGATGAAGGAAATGTTGTAGCATATGTATATCATGCCATGGCTTCTTTTATCTCATCTTCAATTTTTTATTAATAAAGAGTCTTCTTATTCAAGTAACCATTTAGTTGGGATTGTTGATGTTAGTGGCTTCCACAATTGTCTTAAAGATATGACTTATACCATGGTGGGTGCTAGTCCATATATATCATTTGATCCCACTAATTTATCTCAAGTTGATGGTTGCTTGAAGTATGATCCCAGGGAGGATTTCCAAGATAATGAGGCACTTCGGTCTATAAAAATGGTTATATTAGGCCCTCATTTATTTGGCTTGTCTTCAAGAATCAACATGTATATCAACATGAAGATTCTCTCACCAAGTAAACTTCATACGCATTTCATACATGATTCTCATTTGCTATGTTACTTTCCTATAAACTCCCTCGATCAATTCTATGTTAGTCATGGCATATTTTATAAGAGAATTGAAGCATGGGTAGAGGGATATTACTCAACTAAATTTCCCATGAATTGTCACTATGAAATATTTAATATGGTGGATAAAGGTTTTCATGTTTTAATTTTTCCTACTTTTAGTTTATTTCTACTCCAAGTTCGGTTACTAATTTTTTGTGATGAACATGTGTTCACAAGCTTCGAATTACATGGATGGCTACATTGTCATTATGAATTTACATAGTTCATTTTTCAGCCAATATAATTTGTAGGATAATAGTAGGATAAAATAACTAGTGTCTTTCCATTGCA
>JZKD02S1473566.1:0-10822 GCA_000966675.3 Picea glauca | reverse complement strand
TCTAGTATACATCCATGTGCATGTGGAGAACAGGATGAAGTTGGATCCTTCAGGAGAGAAGGTCGTATTTGTGGGGTACAGCGAGATCTCAAAGGTTTACAGGATCTTCATACCAATGCAGAGGAAGATAATTGTGAGTAGAGATGTTAAGTTTGAGGAGAAAATAGCATCTAGGAAGTTTTGTGAGTTACCACTAGTGGCAGAGGACGAGAAGTAGGAGTATCTGAAGGGAGAACAGCATTTAGAGGCTTCCAGTTCAGGGAGTCGATGTTCAGGTGGGGAGGAGGATTTATCTCCTTCCAGTTATGTAGGGATACCTAGGTGGTTTGAGCAAACATTGAAGGATGCTCATGAGCATGTTGAGGGTCCTAGGAGCAAATTCATGGAGATCATGCCTCCAAAGAAGTTTCCAAACTTCGTGGAACTGAGAAACGTCATTGAAAAAGAAACATACAATCAAGTTCATCAAGATGTTATTTTGCAGGATGATGTGCCAAGATTGGAGGGAAATCCAGTTCTAGGTGGCTCTTCCAGAAGTACCTTTGTCGCTAAGAGAGAGTGTTGAAGTTTGTAGCTTGGACAGGTACTTCCACATTGTTTTGTGTCTAACATGTGGAAGTCGTCATTAGTGCCTCTCAGAATTTGGAAATTCACTTTAATTAAAGAAATTATTAAAGTGAATGTCATTTTATAATAAAGTGAATTTAATTTAATGAAATGTTAAGGTTATTAGCAATAATGAATTAAATGAATCCTAGCCCTTGATCTCAAGTGAGTTGATATTTTATCTCAACCATAAATCACTTTGGAGATTAGGGTTATGTTTGATTCGATCAAAACTCAAGATTATAAAAGAAACCAAGGTGAAAGGAGAAGTCACACAAGCAACACAACTCAGTGAGAGATTGTGAGAGAGAAAGAGAAGGACTTATTGCTCAGCCTGGAAGAGAGGAGAGGCAAGGGAGGTAGTAAGCAATAAGAAACAGGGCAGAGGTAGGTCCTACATAGTGTAAGAAAAGACGTACTGGTCACAAGAAATCGTACAGGGACGTATGTAGGTAGTACAGGGCCACAGGAAGGTCGTACATGATCGTGGGCAGAGCGTACAGGGTCGCGGAAAGATGTACAGGGTCACGAGAAGTTGTACAAGGTCCTTGGTAGCCGTAAAAATCCGTGGGAATCTGTATGATCGCAAGAAATAATATTGGGAAGTTAAGGAAATTGGTGCGTAGTTTGGGCAGCCATGTTTTTGTTGTAAAAATTTTCTTTTCTCTAGGCATATTTTTTCCCAATAAGGGAGAACTTGTAAGCTTGGAAATTTTGAATGAAAAGATGATTTGAAGTGCAGAAATTTGTTGTGGATGTGTCATTGTGAAATTGGTTTCTATTTTCTTCCACTATTTAATTTATGTTAATTATTCCAACTAGCATGTTTTATTCGGTGAAGTGTAATTAAATTATTTCAGCGGGAAATCACTAGGAAATAATTGTGTAGGTGATGGGATTAGAAAATTAACATAGACTCATGTCAATGGGATAACAACAATAGGAACGTTGATCAAATTAAGCACTAATCTACTTAAGGGTTCTTCCCCCTCTTGATATCTTCATATTTTTCCTGGTTTTTCCAAAGCTAGATGGCTACTGCACTTCCATCTAGACTAGTAATCCTAACTAGGATAGCCTTCTTTAGTAGGGAGTCAGCTTGTTTCCCTAGATTTTATCCTTTACCCTTTTCATGCCCCTCTCCTAAGGTTGGTTTTCCTTCTAGGTTGGAATGAAGTCTTCCAACCTCTTCCATTGGGATTGGGTTTCCCTAACTCTTCCATTTTTTGTCTCTATGACCCCAACAGGTACAAATAAAAATAGTTTTTCAAGCTTGCAATATACATGGTCAAATATTTGCAAATACAATGAGAGGATCCTTACAAGACTAGATAGATCCATACTATCAAAAAAAAACATTCGTCATTGATTGTAAGGGAGCTATGGTCCATGAAACTTTTTCAAATCATCAAATTCTTATGGTTTTTATAACATGGGGTAAGGGGAGACCTTGCATGCAAAGGTCCCATTATTTTTTAAATGTATCCCACCTTCAAAATACAAGTTGCATCAACGATATTTTAAGAGTATGGAATCCAATCCAAAGGTTAGGAGACACTAGCTAGATACAAGGGTAGAATGACTCAATCACCTAGACCAGTGCCTTCCTTCGCAACGATGGCAGAGAAACATTAATAAATAAAGACTTGGCAAAGAGAAACAAAAGAACAAAATTTTAATGAAGAATTGTGAAAGAGGGCATTCAAGCTCATGCACATTGTCAAGATGATCAAGAACAAGACTAAAGGTGCTCAATCTTAATGTGCATGCATTGGCTAAGATTAAAACTTTCAACCCAAAAAATGCAACTAAAAAGGTATCGAACCTAAAGGACACCTCAATGTCCAAGGTGTTGGGGATTGGGGGTATCCTTGAGAAGAACAAAACAGAATCTGCAAAGATAAACGAAGGAATAATATTCCAACAATATTGGTGGTGTCTAAAGACACCATTTTAGCACTTGAACATAGTGCATTGTGATTAGAACATCACAATGCATCATTGAATATAATCATGATTACTCATCATGTTGTTATGATTGACCCATGGGGTCCTTTATTTATAGTCTTAGGATCTAACCAATTTCCTTGAAATTGGGAAGATCTTATCCACATATAACCATCGGTGGTTGGAACAGGTTCGGGAAAACCCTCGTTTTTGTGTCAACCAGTTGAATTACCAAGTAGACCTAACCATCCAGTCGTCCAACACATAGTAGATTGCTTGGTTGGTTGATCCATCGACTGACAGTATTTGATTGTTAGTTGACTATCTGATTGACTGTCTAGTCAACCACCTGACCGATTGTCTCCAACTGCTAGTCAACTAACCAACCGAATATCTCCAATAGAAGTGGGATGAACCATCATAACATGAGGTTCCAACACCCCCCCCATCAGCACATGGTTATGGAGGTTCAGGAGATGAAATTATTTCAACAGGACCCCCCCCCCCCCCCCATAATTACAGTTGTTTAAAGCCTGAGCATAGTGCGGAGCTTAATAAACTGAAATTCAGAAAATGGATTTGTAAAGATATCAGCAATATGATCATCAGTTTTGCAATAGACAAGAGTGACAACCTTCTCTTGAACTAATTGTCTCAAGTAGTGAGCATGAAGTTCAACATGCTTCATTTTACTGTGGGCAACAGGATTATCAGCAACCTGATTTGCACTCTAATTGTCACATAGATAGAAGTCAAGGTCAAAATAGGAAATCCAAGTTCACCAAAAAGATGGCAAATCCAAACATCCTTTGTACCTGCATTGATGGTGCCACGATACTCAGCGTCTGTAATCGACAGAGAGACTACCTTTTGTTTTTTGTACGACTAAACTAGAGGTCTAGTGCTAAAGCGAAACACATAGGCAGAAATGGCCTTTCGATCATCACTATCACTTAACCTGTCGAAGTCAATGAAGTTCGCTAACTAACGGGTCTAAACTACGACAATACTTGATACCAAGACGAGAGGTACCCTTGACATAATGAACATTTCAGTGTGCATCTTTCCAGAGACTAGTGTGTGGATCCTACATAAACCGAGAAACCACACTAACAACAAAGGAAATATCAGGTCGAGTGTGAGTTAAATAAATAAGGCTACCAACCAATTGTCGATATGGGAGGCTGACAATTTTTTGTCAGCTTGGGCCAAAACTGAAAAGGGGTAGTACATAGCATAGATTCAATCATGTTAAGACGATGCAAGAGATCTAGTGCATGAATTTTAGATTCAGAGAGGAACAAACCATGAAAGAGAGGTAAAACTTGAATACCAAGAAAATAATGTAGAAGACCAAGATCTGTCATATCAAAAGTGTCAACAAGTTGTCTCTTGAATCGAAATAGTAGATCAAGATTATTGCCAATTATGACCAAATCATCAACATATACAGCAACAATTAGGGTATCACCATTAGCATGTAATACATAAATATTGTGATCATATTCAAGACGCTTGAATCCAAGATTGAGAAATAAATGGTTAATCTTAGCATACCAGGCCCTTGGAGCATGTTTCAAAGCATAAAGGGACTTTTATAGTTGAAAAACAAGATTGGAATCTATCACAAAACTAGGGGGTTGTTCCATACATATTTCCTCAGATAAGTCACCATGAAGAAAGGAGCTTTTAACATAGATCTGGTGGATCTACCATCTAAAGTGAGCAGCAAGGGAAGAGATTTCTTCTTAAAGCTAAACTTCCTAAACCCAACCTCTCCAAAGAAGAATTTCAGTCCATTTGACATCTTAACGAAAACCTTGATGTTATTATTATCAAAGTCGATAAGGGAAATACTATTGTCATCATGAATACTACCAACTACGAATCCAAACTTTTAAGCCTTCTCTCTTCATCCTCATATAAACCTCTTTCCAAGAATCCAATCAATGCCATCACTGACCTTGTCACCAAAGCCATAAAATATTCATCCTTGGACCCATCCACTCAAAAGCGTCTTATTCCCCATAACCCTCAAATGTATGGACAACCTAAAATACATAAAATAAAAAATGCATCCCCCTTAGACCTATAGTCAGTGCTATAGGAGCCCCCACTTATGCCCTTGCTCGCTTCCTGGCTAATAAACTTCAGTCTTTCATCGGTAATTCTCCCTCCTATACCAAAGACTCTATTGACTTCATTCATAAGATAAATTTGACCCTATGCTAAACCAAGGAGTTTACCAAATTCCATGCTCTTGTGAAAAATCCTACATTGGCCAAACAGGTCGTTCAATCAAAACCTATTTTAAAGAGCATATCGTTGACACTCTCCACACCTGCATCTCTAAGTAAACAATCGCAGAACACGCCCACACTTCCAAACATATTATATTCTTTGACCAAACAAAAATTCTTGCATCAGCACCTTCCTACTCTCGTATCATTTGAGAAGCTCTTCAAATCAAAAAACATCCCAACAACTTTAATCGAGAATACGGCTATAGACTTATCCAATCTTGGAAACCTACCATTCATCGCTTAGTCCGATAAAATTAGTCCTCTATCTTATTTCCGCCCCTCTCTCGGATCAATTTTATCCTCTCAGGAGGCTATGGCCTCTCCCCGTCCTTTAACATCCCTCAAAACCTCTCTCTTTTTCCTCCTTCAATTTTCTTCCTTATTTCCTTCTTAATTTGTTCTTTTATTTATTTCANAGAAGACCAAGATCTGTCATATCAAAAGTGTCAACAAGTTGTCTCTTGAATCGAAATAGTAGATCAAGATTATTGCCAATTATGACCAAATCATCAACATATACAGCAACAATTAGGGTATCACCATTAGCATGTAATACATAAATATTGTGATCATATTCAAGACGCTTGAATCCAAGATTGAGAAATAAATGGTTAATCTTAGCATACCAGGCCCTTGGAGCATGTTTCAAAGCATAAAGGGACTTTTATAGTTGAAAAACAAGATTGGAATCTATCACAAAACTAGGGGGTTGTTCCATACATATTTCCTCAGATAAGTCACCATGAAGAAAGGAGCTTTTAACATAGATCTGGTGGATCTACCATCTAAAGTGAGCAGCAAGGGAAGAGATTTCTTCTTAAAGCTAAACTTCCTAAACCCAACCTCTCCAAAGAAGAATTTCAGTCCATTTGACATCTTAACGAAAACCTTGATGTTATTATTATCAAAGTCGATAAGGGAAATACTATTGTCATCATGAATACTACCAACTACGAATCCAAACTTTTAAGCCTTCTCTCTTCATCCTCATATAAACCTCTTTCCAAGAATCCAATCAATGCCATCACTGACCTTGTCACCAAAGCCATAAAATATTCATCCTTGGACCCATCCACTCAAAAGCGTCTTATTCCCCATAACCCTCAAATGTATGGACAACCTAAAATACATAAAATAAAAAATGCATCCCCCTTAGACCTATAGTCAGTGCTATAGGAGCCCCCACTTATGCCCTTGCTCGCTTCCTGGCTAATAAACTTCAGTCTTTCATCGGTAATTCTCCCTCCTATACCAAAGACTCTATTGACTTCATTCATAAGATAAATTTGACCCTATGCTAAACCAAGGAGTTTACCAAATTCCATGCTCTTGTGAAAAATCCTACATTGGCCAAACAGGTCGTTCAATCAAAACTTGTCTTAAAGAGCATATCGTTGACACTCTCCACACCTGCATCTCTAAGTCAACAATCGCAGAACACGCCCACACTTCCAAACATATTATATGCTTTGACCAAACAAAAATTCTTGCATCGGCACCTTCCTACTCCCGTATCATTCGAGAAGCTCTTCAAATCAAAAAACATCCCAACAACTTTAATCGAGAATATGGCTATAGACTTATCCAATCTTGGAAACCTACCATTCATCGCTTAGTCCGATAAACTTCATCCTCTATCTTATTCCCGCCCCTCTCTCGGATCAATTTTATCCTCTTAGGAGGCTATGGCCTCTCCCCATCCTTTAACATCCCTCAAAACCTCTCTCTTTTTCCTCCTTCAATTTTCTTCCTTATTTCCTTCTTAATTTGTTCTTTTATTTATTTCATCTTTTTCATTTTTGCTAGATTCTCGTCCATTTGTATTATTGTTTATATCTCTATTATTATTTCTCTCCAACAACTATAATTGTTCATCCTTTTTCATTTACATTATTTAATTAATTTCCCTCAATGTCTTTTTCATCCTCTTTCATTTATATTAATTATTATTAATTTTCCCTCAACGTCTCTCTCCAACGACTAACCTCCCCTTTTTTCATTTACGTTATTTAAATTTAACTTCTTTCAACGTGCCTCTCCAACGACTAATCTTCCCCCTATTAAATCCTTACCCCAGCATACTCTTTTCAATCATTATTACAGATCATTTGTCCCTGATGATGGGTGGAGTGTCCACTCGAAACATCGGACATTTCTAAAACTCATACACAAATAATCCAAAAGATGCACACACTATTAAGGGAAGAATCAGTCGAACAAAATTCATCTTTGCAACAGGGGCAAAGGTCTTAGTGTAGTTGATGTCTTCTTATTGAGAAAATTCTTTCACGACTAAGCGAGCTTTATGACACTCAATAGCACCTTCAACGCTAAATTTGGTCTCATAAACCCATCGACATTTCACAATATTATTTCCTTGAGGTCGAGGAACTAAATACCAAATGTGATTCTTTAAAAGAGAGTTCATTTCAGCTTGCATAACTTGCTCCCATTCAATTTTTCCTTGTGCATCTGCATAGGAAACAGGATGACGAGTCTTAAGAATACAAGTCATCAAGGAAACATAGGCTTGATGCTTCTGACTCCAAGTTCAATGGTATAAAGATACATCCCCAACATTAGGACCAACAGCTTCAATCATCTTAGCATTCCACCAAGGGAGACAAGGGGACGGTGAATTGTCATGCACTTCTAAAGGTCGATTAGGAGAAGTAATAGTTTCAATCGGAATAGATAGAGAACTATTCGACCCAAAAATCAACTCTGCGGTCAACTCGGGAATAGGGTTTGATTTCCTAGTTGGAACGTTGAATAAGGGAATAGGTGGGCCATTGTCTGAAATAATATCAAAGGGGTCATCCTATAATAAACTATAGGAAGCATTGAACAACTTAATTCATGAATACTTCTCATCAAAAAACACATTTCTCCTGATAATGATATATCGTTTGACAAGGTCAATCAGTCGATATGATTTGAATTCTTCGGAGTAGCCCACCATGATGCAAGCATGACTCTTTGCATCCAATTTCTTCCTGTATTGATTTGAAATATGGGCACAAGCAATACATTTGAATACTCTGAGGTGACCTACTGAGGGATTCTTGCAGCACCATCTCTCGACCGAAGTCACAGAACTAACATCTCTAGTCGAAATACGACTCAAGATATAATTGGCACAATAAGCATCTTCAACACAAAACTTGGTTGACAGATCTTTGGCCTGCGAAATGCATCGAGTCATTTCGACCAATGTTTGATTCTTTCTTTCTGCTACTTCGTTATGTTGAGAAGTATGAGGAACATACCTCTTCCAGGAGATACTGGATTGAGAAAGGTATTCTTCAAATGTATTATTCACATATTGTTTGCCATTATCAGATCTCAAACATTTGATAGGTCAATCGCATTGTTTTTCAGCCAATGCCTTGAATTCCTTGAATTTGTCAAATACGTGACTCTTATTTTTTAAGAAATAGACCCAAGTAAATCTAGAGAGATCATCGATAAAGGTCAAAATATACTTCACACCTATTAAGGTAGGCTTATTTATACAGAAAAAAAACGCAGTAAACAAGCTCTGATGGGTTCTATGCTCGCCACGCTTCACCAGAGTCGAAAGGTGCTTGGTGATTCTTTCCCAGCACACATCCTTTACAGACTACATCCAGCAAAAGAACTTTGGGTAGACCAACAACCATATTCTTTGTGACCATCGACTTTAGATTTCGAAAATTTAGGTGTCCAAGTCGTTCATGCCAAATTTTGCTTCGCTCGTCGATTTGGGCAATGAAAGCAATTAGTCTAGGATCTGGTCAAGGTAGGTCACATAAATTATACAATCCATCATTTGAGTAGAGAAACCTTTTAAGGACAATAAGAATGGTCAAGGTAGGTCACATAACTTATACAATCCATCATTTGAGTAGAGAAACCCTTCAGCGACCATAAACTTATCATTCTTCAGAGCCCTGACAAAGAACCGATCTAGCCAGAATTCAATAATCTTACCAGTTTACTTCAGTTGGGAAATCGACAATATGTTTGCACTCAGATTGGGTACACTAGTGTAGATCCATCTTAACTCTGGATCTATCATGCGTCGAGAGGCATCAAATACCTCGAGATGCAAAAATTGTTTAGAGTACAGAACTTAAGAAATGTTTGCATCTTGAAGGATTTGATGTCTCTTGGCGCAAGATAGATCCAGAGTTAAGATGGATATACGTTGGTTCTTTGTGTGTGTGTGTGTGTGTGTGTGAACTCCATGTTGAACACGGAAGGACTTGCACATCTCCCTAATACTCAACCCACCATTCAAATGTCTTAACCATAAGATTTTTTTACTTTCATTGTTATATATATATATATATATATATATATATATATATATAATTTGAAGGAATTACATCTCTCTTAGATGTAGTAAGCACCTATGTGCGAAATGAGATTGTTTTTACGTTCAATTACTCTATATATATAAATTATTTTATTAAGTTGGATGTTAAAATATTTTTTAAAATGCCACGTGTCAACTTTCAATTTTTTTTGTTTTTTTTTGTTTTTTTTTGTTCTCTCTAAAAAATTCGTAATTTTATTCATCCAAAAGGAGCCAAAATTACATTCACAAGTGCATGATGCACTCCCCCAATCCATAGGTAAAAGAGTAAAAAATAACAAGCCCGAAAGGGCCCAAAAAAACTACCAAGTCACAAAGAATATTTACAATAAAAATAACTGGAAAGATCTTACAGTTAAAGCAAATGTACAAAACTGCACGCCCAAGAAGGACCTCAAAGTCCAGATCCACACTGTATGCCCAAAGGATGGACCTCAAAGCTCTATAACAACCACCAAAGAAGCAAAAAAACCCAGCATCAAGCTCCAACTCTCATAACAGAGACCCAAAACCTTGCCACCAAACCACCGAAAAAGGGAGCCTTCAAAAGCCCTGGACAGATTTGTTCAAGGGATAATCCCGAGCAAAAAAACTAGCCAGACCGGCCAGCATCAACAGGCCACAAGCCGCCCAAGAAGCAGCGCACCTGAGAATACCCAAACCGTCAAAGGTTGGGGCACAAGGCGATATTAAACCACGCATCCACAGAGCAAAGCCACATACAGACCCGACAAAGAGAGAACTAAACATGACCACGCCGGAAGAGGAGGTGCCCACGAAGCGTTGCACCAGAACCGTCAAGTACACAGCGAGCAAACCCGGGAGCGGAGCACCAGAGAGGCACGAAGCAGGCGCCCACGAAGAAAAACTGCGGGAGGGGTTGCGGCCAGGAAAACCCTAGCCGCAAAGCCCCATCCAACAATCAACTACATCCCCAGTTCGTAATGTCCGTCAACTTTCAATTGTTATATATATATATATATATATATATATATATATATATATATAATAATAGGTGGACATAGAAATATTTTATTTATGGTCCACATTGAAATTATTTTTTTTTATTAATATTTTTTTAAATGCCACGTCATATATATATATTGAAATATTTTATTTATGGATATTGAAATATTTTATTTATGGCCAACATTGAAATATTTTTTTCTTATTAATATTTTTTTAAATACCACGTGTCAAATCCATGTTGAGCATGGAAGGAATTACACATATATCTCATACTGGGTTGTAAAAAGCACCTTTCAGTGCAATGATAGACATCGACAATCCTTCCATGTCGACAAGGAACATGATCGTGATCGGTGATATCAATAGCAAAATCATCAGCTACGTAAATATTTCACTCAAAAGATTTATCTAGGGAAGATAACAGAGAAGCGTATTTGGCCACATGATGAGTGCATCCAAAATCAACTACCCACTCATTCTGCGAGGTGTGAGCAAGCAACGCTTGAGAGATTCTGACTTGGAAGGTAAAATTATCGATCGGAAGGACTTGCACATCTCCCTAATACTCAACCCACCATTCAAATGTCTTAACCATAAGATTTTTTTACTTTCATAGTTATATATATATATATATATA
>JZKD02S1473555.1:0-10822 GCA_000966675.3 Picea glauca | reverse complement strand
TAACCCTAGGAGATGAAGCGCCAAAAGTCATGTGGGCCCCGTTTGGGTAAGTTAGTACATCAACTTCCTGGGGTCGTAACTTTTGCATACGATCTCCGTTTTAGGTGTATGATAGATCGTTGGAAAGGTATCATCGAGGAGATTCATTTTTGGGGATCAATCATGCTTCAAATATCATTCATAACCTCGATCTAGAAAAACCTTCATTTGGGCCCTCAAAATGGCCCCGAAGGTTAAAAACTGCTAAAAATACTAAATTGCCATATTTGCCAGAAAACTATTTTGAGCCAGTCGAAAAAGGTGGGTGGCCACAAATATCCACCTGGATCACCCTAGGACCCCCCTAGGAAAGTGCCCGACGCACATGACACAAACAAAGAACTACTACAAGGGATTGTCAAATGCAGTTGTCATATCCGACGCGCTCACACACACACATGCAAAGAATATAACACATACCCAACACTTATTGTGAAGGCAATTCCACATAAAAAGTCTATTTTTAGCTGGGATTTTGACTTTCCACAATTTCCTCCACCACCAAATAGGCTCCAGGGAGTGCTGATCAGTGTTAGATTTAAGATAGCCCAGTTTGGGAGAGTAGATCCCAGATGGAGATGGATCCCAAATAAAATCATCCTCAGTGTCCGAGAGTCTGATCTGTGATGAATTTAGACAAATAATATATTTTTCCAGTTCAGTATTTTCTTCTTCATTGAGTTTCATCCCCCATGGATCCTTCCAACCCTATGACCAAATGGTAGAGCGGTTGGGATCCACCACAGAACTTAGGAAAATAATATCCAGGGAGTGTAAACTCTGTATTAACTGATTAGTGAGTCAATGATTTCTTTCTCTTCCTGGCCAGGGGTCCATCCCTAATCTAAAGTTGTTTCCATTCCCAATTTTCCAAGATAAGCCATTTTCAATGAGAGGGAAGGCTTTCCAAATCACCGAGGCTCCCTTAATGTTTTTTGTTGACTTCTTAACCAAGACTCGAGAGGTACTGGTGCAATATATTTCTGGACGCTGACCTTAGTCCATAGAATAGAGGATTTTATAAGCTGCCTCCCCTCTTTTCTTCCAGTGCTTTGGAGAAGAGAAAGATGTTTTTCGGTCCCCACCCTCCCAAGGCCTTTGGTATGGCTATTTTTTCCCACTGGACCCAGGGAATTACATGTGCCTCCTTTTTTCCACTCCAAATAAATTTTGAGGAGAGTTTCCTTACTGCTTCCAGAATTCCTTTGGAATCCAAGAGAGGGACATCCAATAAACGAATATATCTTCCAATACTGTCTTTACCACCACTAGTCTCCCTACTCGTGATACCCACCGATGACTCCAAGCATTTATCCTTTTGTCCAATTTCTTTAGGAGCCACTTCCAATCTTCTCTTTTGTAATCATTGGGTTTCAAATTAAAACCCAAGTACTTTAGTCCATCATCTAAATTCTTTCTCTCGAAGGGGAAACAAGAGTAATGTGCTTTCTCTTCTTCATCCGAAAGGAGGCAAGTAGTGAGCGATGACTTTCTATCATTTATTAACATCCTTGTTTCTTTGGAGAAAAGAGAAAGGATATTACTTAACATTTTTTCTTCCCTTCTAGACCCTCCACTGAAAATTAAGACATCATCTACAAATAGTATATGTGTGAGAGCCAAAGCAAGTGTTTTCTTGATACCTAAAAAGACTCCTTCAATTTTTTCCTACGTAAGAGCTTTGTTGAGTCCTTCCGCTACTAGACGGAAGAGGAGGGAT
Organism: Picea glauca; assembly: GCA_000966675.3. NCBI lineage: Eukaryota > Viridiplantae > Streptophyta > Pinopsida > Pinales > Pinaceae > Picea > Picea glauca. The sequence goes on along the minus strand of JZKD02S1473555.1, from coordinate 9,063 downwards.
GATAGTGGACAACCTTGCCTGAGCCCTCTTTCTGGTTTAAAGAAGGGTGAAGACGAGCCATTTATTAATAATACAAAGGAAGATGTGGTGAGATGGCTCATGATCCAAGTGATAAAGGGAACTTCAAAACCCAGATGAGTCAGTAATAATCGAATATACAACCAACTTTCTCTATCATAGGATTTTGATAGATCTATTTATAACACTGCCCCTTTTAGCTTTCTTGTCTTCATGCTATGTAATCCTTCTTGTGCTATTCCTATGGATTCATGAATCTATCTTGCTTCCCGAAAATTAAACTTTTGTTCTGAAATGTTCTTGGAAAGAATTTTTTTGAGTTGTCTAGCAATTACTTTTGAGACAATTTTATAGGCACAGTTGTAAAGAGAGATTGGTCTGAAGTCATCCAGAGTCTTCGAGTTATCTATTTTAAGGATAAGAGTGAGGAAGGTTGAGTTGAGACTATGAGGGATGCGACTTGAAACTCTTGTGTCCTCCACAAATTTTAGTAGGTTTGATCCTAGAATTTAGTAACAACCCATAAAGAATTCTATGGTCCATCCATCAGGGCCTGGAATTTTATCTTTTTGGAAGCTGTGTAGTACATCTAGTAGCTCTTTTTCTGTGACTTATTCCATCAGGAATCGATTCTCCTCTTCTTCAAAAAATCTGGGAAAGAATTGAGCGACTTTAACTACTTCCTCGATTGTAGCTCGGTTTTTTGCTTTGAAGAGATTTTGGAAATAATTTTTTCCCAGTGATGACAACCCTTCAAAGGAAGTTTCCAGGTTCTCATCCCAATTCTTTAAATGCCAGATAGTATTGATGTTTTTCCTTCCTCTTGCATAGGCTTGGAATACATTTGTGTTTTCATTGCCACTTTCCAGCCAAGTTGCTCTGCTTTTTAATCTCCATGTCTCTTCTTGTTCCTCGAAAAGTTTTATCCTTCTTTTCTCCAGTTGAAGTAATCTGAATTTTGACGATGTTGTGCTCAGAATGTCCTTTTCATCTTCAAAGATACTTTGTAGTTCAAGTTCAATGTCTTTTAACTCTTTATCTTCATTTTTCCTTTTTTGGAATGCCCAAGGTTTTACCACTTCTTTGATTCTTTTCATATTTTCTGTAAACTGATAAGCTATTGACTGGGGTAAATCCTGTCGATAGGGTATCCAATGGTCCTTAATCAAATTCATAAAGGAATCGTCTTCAAACCAAGTTTAATTAAATTTGAAAGGGTTGGCTAGCTTCTCGGTGCCCTGTCTGAATTCCAAAAAGATTGGATGATGGTCTGACAAGCCTCCAAAACCAGTCCATTTCTTGATGGTAAGAAGGTTGTTCAAAGATTTTCATTGATCAAAAAATGGTCCAGTATTGTTTCCACTCCATTGGTTCCGACCCTATTATTTTTCCAAGTAGGCTTGAGATTTATTGGGTCCAAATCCGTTAGTCTAGATCCTGCAAATTTATGGCTAAAGTAGTCAGCCAACAGATCTGGCCTTGCACTGCCCCCCCAGACCTCAGAGGGACCCGGGGAGAGATTTAGGTCTCCCCCTAAAATTAGTAGTTCTTGAAAGAAGGATTTTTTGAGGAGAGAGTCCCAAAAGGATTTTATGTTCTGATAGGGTCCATAAATGTTGAGTATATGGACTGCCTCTTTGATTTTTGGGTTCATCACCGTTATCCCAAGTCTCGAGTCTAGACCCCAAGAGTTGAGAACTTGGACTTTTTGTGATTTCCACCTAGTGGCCAATCCACCTGATCTGCCCATTGCATCCACCATGGTAAAAACTCAACCTGGAAGCATAATCTCCAGGCCTGATTTTAACTCATCTCCTACTCCCATAGTTTCTTGGAGGAGTAAAACATCTAGGTATTCAGTGGTAACCACCCTTTTTAGTGTGGGTTTTTTGAGGTACCCCACCAAACCGCTACAATTGAAGGACATAATCTTCATCCCATAACCTTGGCTCAGGGCTTCGAAGATCTAAGTGCCCGTTCAATAGATTATTGTTTTTCGGCCAAGAGATCTATTATGGCCTTTGATTATGATTTGGAGAAAAAGGAATTTCTCCCCCGTCCTCCCCTGTCCAGGGATGATACTTCCTCCTTTCCCAGTCCACCAGAGGTTTTTCTTTGAGAGATTAAAAAGTACCAGGTAGAAGAAGATTCTAGGGACTGGGAAGAGGAGGAAGAGGCTTCTTCTGCCAGGCAAAGTTGTTTAGGGGGAGGCAGTGCTTCCAGAAGGCAGGGATCCTTTAAACAGACCGAGGTAGTCTCGGCATAGGTTCGGGATACAGTGTTTAGAGACAAGTTTTTTAGAGCCTCCAACCATTCAGTACCCTCTAAAGACAAATTATTTATTATAACTGTAATGGGGAGAGAGGGAGGAAGAGGAATACCCAAGGTTAGAGTCTTCACCAATTTTGAGTCCAGAGAAGAGGTGTTTGTTTTCTCTAGTTCCACCTCCGCAATCCTTTTGTGGGGTGGAGAGCCATCTTTCTGTTCTTGTTTTGTTGGTACCACCGTGGAGGGTCCGGATTCCGTAATGCATGGAGCTTCCTTCCCTGAGATAAAATATTTCCTTCTGCCGAAGTTTGGAGAAGAAGGATTTAGTTTAGTTCTATAATAAGGGCCTCATTTTTTTCTTAAGGGGAGGTGGAAAGAATCCACCAGGTGCCCATACTTGTGACAATGATAGAATCTGAAGGGGATATTGTCATAGTCCAGGAGCTGGGTATGAGTGTAACCCTCCCAAGTAAGGTCTATCTCCTCTCCAAGACCTTCTCTAATATTTAGATTAACCAAAATCCTTGCAATTTTCCTCTACTTTGTCTCTTCGAAGGATAGATCAACTTCAATAAATCCCCCCAAATAATTTCCGATGGCTTTGAAGTGGTCTAGAGACCAGAATTGTATGGGTAGAGCCAACAGTCTTACCCAGACAGGGATTTTGTCCATCCTCTTCCTATTGTGTCAAAAAGGGGGCTCCAAGGCTTGAGCAAAAGAGGGGAGGAGTTTACACTCCAGTTTTTACTCAACACCCATTTTGTGTGCTCTGGTTGTAGAAAAAGGAAAGAAAACCAATTCCTGCTTAATTCAATAACCTCTGGTGCATACCCCAGATGCTCTTCCCAAACTAAATTTGTCCAATAAATAATGATTTTGAGTGCAAAAAATCTACCACTAGCCCTCCCCACTAGAGTCTGGTTCATCATCTGTACCACCTTGTTCATACCGACCTCCTTTCCAAACTGCAGATTTCCCACTTTCCCAATAGATTTTGGGCCTTTCCTTCTCTGTTTTTGACATGCGCAATGAAATACCCTTGCATTCCACGACTCCTATGGATTGTAAACTGGGGAAGGGGCCCTTCTGTCTTAGGTAAAACCCCTCTGTTCTTCAACTTCCAAGAAATCCGAGATAAAACCTTTGGAGGGGGGATAAGATNCCCTGAACCCCGTCGGCCCCAGGCTACCGCCCATTGCTGAATGCTACGCGTAACTAGGGGGGAGGCATACCTGCCGCCCCCTGTGATCTGTATTATTTTTGACACGAAATGAGATCGGAGATATAATAAAGAAATGCACAGAGATATCACAGATATTCAATAATATAACAGAAATATATCAGAGATGCAACCATAAACACAGATATATAGTAATACATGATTTCTATTAATGAAATAAATGTACAGAGACTGTAAAATACAGAGTGAAAGACTTGATAGAATGGTGGTAGCTTATCTCTGAGAAGAGATGTGACGGCTACTCGCATTCGCAAGAAGATGATTACAATGAGGCTCTAAAGGCCTTTTTACAATAAACAGGAATGCCAAAAGTCCCAGACATCCAAAAACCTAACCCTAGGAGATGAAAAGCCAAAAGTCATGTGGGCCCCGTTTGGGTAAGTTAGTACATCAACTTCCTGGGGTCGTAACTTTTGCATACGATCTCCGTTTTAGGTGTATGATAGCTCGTTGGAAAGGTATCGTCGAGGAGATTCATTTTTGGGGCTCAATCATGCTTCAAATATCATTCATAACCTCGATCTAGAAAAACCTTCATTTGGGCCCTCAAAATGGCCCCGAAAGTTAAAAACTGCTAAAAATACTAAATTGCCATATTTGCCAGAAAACTATTTTGAGCCAGTCAAAAAAGGTGGGTGGCCACAAATATCCACCTGGATCACCCTAGGACCCCCCTAGGAAAGCGCCCGACGCACATGACACAAACAAAGAACTACTACAAGGGATTGTCAAATGCAGTTGTCATATCCGACGCGCTCACACAGACACATGCAAAGAATATAACACATACCCAACACTTATTGTGAAGGCAATTCCACATAAAAAGTTTATTTTTAGCTGGGATTTTGACTTTCCACAATTTCCTCCACCACCAAATAGGCTCCAGGGAGTGCTGATCAGTGTTAGATTTAAGATAGCCCAGTTTGGGAGAGTAGATCCCAGATGGAGATGGATCCCAAATAAAATCATCCTCAGTGTCCGAGAGTCTGATCTGTGATGAATTTAGACAAATAATATATTTTTCCAGTTCAGTATTTTCTTCTTCATTGAGTTTCATCCCCCATGGATCCTTCCAACCCTATGACCAAATGGTAGAGCGGTTGGGATCCACCACAGAACTTAGGAAAATAATATCCAGGGAGTGTAAACTCTGTATTAACTGATTAGTGAGTCAATGATTTCTTTCTCTTCCTGGCCAGGGGTCCATCCCTAATCTAAAGTTGTTTCCATTCCCAATTTTCCAAGATAAGCCATTTTCAATGAGAGGGAAGGCTTTCCAAATCACCGAGGCTCCCTTAATGTTTTTTGTTGACTTCTTAACCAAGACTCGAGAGGTACTGGTGCAATATATTTCTGGACGCTGACCTTAGTCCATAGAATAGAGGATTTTATAAGCTGCCTCCCCTCTTTTCTTCCAGTGCTTTGGAGAAGAGAAAGATGTTTTTCGGTCCCCACCCTCCCAAGGCCTTTGGTATGGCTATTTTTTCCCACTGGACCCAGGGAATTACATGTGCCTCCTTTTTTCCACTCCAAATAAATTTTGAGGAGAGTTTCCTTACTGCTTCCAGAATTCCTTTGGAATCCAAGAGAGGGACATCCAATAAACGAATATATCTTCCAATACTGTCTTTACCACCACTAGTCTCCCTACTCGTGATACCCACCGATGACTCCAAGCATTTATCCTTTTGTCCAATTTCTTTAGGAGCCACTTCCAATCTTCTCTTTTGTAATCATTGGGTTTCAAATTAAAACCCAAGTACTTTAGTCCATCATCTAAATTCTTTCTCTCGAAGGGGAAACAAGAGTAATGTGCTTTCTCTTCTTCATCCGAAAGGAGGCAAGTAGTGAGCGATGACTTTCTATCATTTATTAACATCCTTGTTTCTTTGGAGAAAAGAGAAAGGATATTACTTAACATTTTTTCTTCCCTTCTAGACCCTCCACTGAAAATTAAGACATCATCTACAAATAGTATATGTGTGAGAGCCAAAGCAAGTGTTTTCTTGATACCTAAAAAGACTCCTTCAATTTTTTCCTACGTAAGAGCTTTGTTGAGTCCTTCCGCTACTAGACGGAAGAGGAGGGATGATAGTGGACAACCTTGCCTGAGCCCTCTTTCTGGTTTAAAGAAGGGTGAAGACGAGCCATTTATTAATAATACAAAGGAAGATGTGGTGAGATGGCTCATGATCCAAGTGATAAAGGGAACTTCAAAACCCAGATGAGTCAGTAATAATCGAATATACAACCAACTTTCTCTATCATAGGATTTTGATAGATCTATTTATAACACTGCCCCTTTTAGCTTTCTTGTCTTCATGCTATGTAATCCTTCTTGTGCTATTCCTATGGATTCATGAATCTATCTTGCTTCCCGAAAATTAAACTTTTGTTCTGAAATGTTCTTGGAAAGAATTTTTTTGAGTTGTCTAGCAATTACTTTTGAGACAATTTTATAGGCACAGTTGTAAAGAGAGATTGGTCTGAAGTCATCCAGAGTCTTCGAGTTATCTATTTTAAGGATAAGAGTGAGGAAGGTTGAGTTGAGACTATGAGGGATGCGACTTGAAACTCTTGTGTCCTCCACAAATTTTAGTAGGTTTGATCCTAGAATTTAGTAACAACCCATAAAGAATTCTATGGTCCATCCATCAGGGCCTGGAATTTTATCTTTTTGGAAGCTGTGTAGTACATCTAGTAGCTCTTTTTCTGTGACTTATTCCATCAGGAATCGATTCTCCTCTTCTTCAAAAAATCTGGGAAAGAATTGAGCGACTTTAACTACTTCCTCGATTGTAGCTCGGTTTTTTGCTTTGAAGAGATTTTGGAAATAATTTTTTCCCAGTGATGACAACCCTTCAAAGGAAGTTTCCAGGTTCTCATCCCAATTCTTTAAATGCCAGATAGTATTGATGTTTTTCCTTCCTCTTGCATAGGCTTGGAATACATTTGTGTTTTCATTGCCACTTTCCAGCCAAGTTGCTCTGCTTTTTAATCTCCATGTCTCTTCTTGTTCCTCGAAAAGTTTTATCCTTCTTTTCTCCAGTTGAAGTAATCTGAATTTTGACGATGTTGTGCTCAGAATGTCCTTTTCATCTTCAAAGATACTTTGTAGTTCAAGTTCAATGTCTTTTAACTCTTTATCTTCATTTTTCCTTTTTTGGAATGCCCAAGGTTTTACCACTTCTTTGATTCTTTTCATATTTTCTGTAAACTGATAAGCTATTGACTGGGGTAAATCCTGTCGATAGGGTATCCAATGGTCCTTAATCAAATTCATAAAGGAATCGTCTTCAAACCAAGTTTAATTAAATTTGAAAGGGTTGGCTAGCTTCTCGGTGCCCTGTCTGAATTCCAAAAAGATTGGATGATGGTCTGACAAGCCTCCAAAACCAGTCCATTTCTTGATGGTAAGAAGGTTGTTCAAAGATTTTCATTGATCAAAAAATGGTCCAGTATTGTTTCCACTCCATTGGTTCCGACCCTATTATTTTTCCAAGTAGGCTTGAGATTTATTGGGTCCAAATCCGTTAGTCTAGATCCTGCAAATTTATGGCTAAAGTAGTCAGCCAACAGATCTGGCCTTGCACTGCCCCCCCAGACCTCAGAGGGACCCGGGGAGAGATTTAGGTCTCCCCCTAAAATTAGTAGTTCTTGAAAGAAGGATTTTTTGAGGAGAGAGTCCCAAAAGGATTTTATGTTCTGATAGGGTCCATAAATGTTGAGTATATGGACTGCCTCTTTGATTTTTGGGTTCATCACCGTTATCCCAAGTCTCGAGTCTAGACCCCAAGAGTTGAGAACTTGGACTTTTTGTGATTTCCACCTAGTGGCCAATCCACCTGATCTGCCCATTGCATCCACCATGGTAAAAACTCAACCTGGAAGCATAATCTCCAGGCCTGATTTTAACTCATCTCCTACTCCCATAGTTTCTTGGAGGAGTAAAACATCTAGGTATTCAGTGGTAACCACCCTTTTTAGTGTGGGTTTTTTGAGGTACCCCACCAAACCGCTACAATTGAAGGACATAATCTTCATCCCATAACCTTGGCTCAGGGCTTCGAAGATCTAAGTGCCCGTTCAATAGATTATTGTTTTTCGGCCAAGAGATCTATTATGGCCTTTGATTATGATTTGGAGAAAAAGGAATTTCTCCCCCGTCCTCCCCTGTCCAGGGATGATACTTCCTCCTTTCCCAGTCCACCAGAGGTTTTTCTTTGAGAGATTAAAAAGTACCAGGTAGAAGAAGATTCTAGGGACTGGGAAGAGGAGGAAGAGGCTTCTTCTGCCAGGCAAAGTTGTTTAGGGGGAGGCAGTGCTTCCAGAAGGCAGGGATCCTTTAAACAGACCGAGGTAGTCTCGGCATAGGTTCGGGATACAGTGTTTAGAGACAAGTTTTTTAGAGCCTCCAACCATTCAGTACCCTCTAAAGACAAATTATTTATTATAACTGTAATGGGGAGAGAGGGAGGAAGAGGAATACCCAAGGTTAGAGTCTTCACCAATTTTGAGTCCAGAGAAGAGGTGTTTGTTTTCTCTAGTTCCACCTCCGCAATCCTTTTGTGGGGTGGAGAGCCATCTTTCTGTTCTTGTTTTGTTGGTACCACCGTGGAGGGTCCGGATTCCGTAATGCATGGAGCTTCCTTCCCTGAGATAAAATATTTCCTTCTGCCGAAGTTTGGAGAAGAAGGATTTAGTTTAGTTCTATAATAAGGGCCTCATTTTTTTCTTAAGGGGAGGTGGAAAGAATCCACCAGGTGCCCATACTTGTGACAATGATAGAATCTGAAGGGGATATTGTCATAGTCCAGGAGCTGGGTATGAGTGTAACCCTCCCAAGTAAGGTCTATCTCCTCTCCAAGACCTTCTCTAATATTTAGATTAACCAAAATCCTTGCAATTTTCCTCTACTTTGTCTCTTCGAAGGATAGATCAACTTCAATAAATCCCCCCAAATAATTTCCGATGGCTTTGAAGTGGTCTAGAGACCAGAATTGTATGGGTAGAGCCAACAGTCTTACCCAGACAGGGATTTTGTCCATCCTCTTCCTATTGTGTCAAAAAGGGGGCTCCAAGGCTTGAGCAAAAGAGGGGAGGAGTTTACACTCCAGTTTTTACTCAACACCCATTTTGTGTGCTCTGGTTGTAGAAAAAGGAAAGAAAACCAATTCCTGCTTAATTCAATAACCTCTGGTGCATACCCCAGATGCTCTTCCCAAACTAAATTTGTCCAATAAATAATGATTTTGAGTGCAAAAAATCTACCACTAGCCCTCCCCACTAGAGTCTGGTTCATCATCTGTACCACCTTGTTCATACCGACCTCCTTTCCAAACTGCAGATTTCCCACTTTCCCAATAGATTTTGGGCCTTTCCTTCTCTGTTTTTGACATGCGCAATGAAATACCCTTGCATTCCACGACTCCTATGGATTGTAAACTGGGGAAGGGGCCCTTCTGTCTTAGGTAAAACCCCTCTGTTCTTCAACTTCCAAGAAATCCGAGATAAAACCTTTGGAGGGGGGATAAGAT
>JZKD02S1473544.1:0-10823 GCA_000966675.3 Picea glauca | reverse complement strand
TGTGGGCATGTATGGGCCCGTTACAATATTAAGATGTGTTTGAAAAAGAAAACTAAGAGGGGTCCCAAGAAGGGTCGTTGTCCTCTCCTAAAGGTTTTAAACTTTGTTAAGGGAGTTGAAATTGTTTCACAATCTTTTTCTGATTCTCAAGGTCGCTTGAAGGCATGAGAGAAGAGCATACTAAGCGATTGTAACTCAACTTCTAGTCCCAATGTGAGTTAAATGTGATTAAAAATNATTTCCACCTTATATTATAAGTCACAACAAGCCATCCATGTGGCAAAAAGCAAAGAAGGGAAATTGATTTTATCCTCCTAAGTGCCTATGTGTGTTTGACTAACCCCTTTATATGATGAGGGGACTAAGTGTGGTGCTTCTTTAAAACATGTTTGACATCATTTTTAAGAAGGAAAATGGCCTTCCCCACATCCCAACAAATTACAATGTGAAATTTATCTCAAATGCGCAGCCCCTAGTGAAGACAGAGGCGCACAGAGCGCAGGCGCGCAAACAGAGATGAGTCAAAAAGCGCATGCGCACAGATAAAGGTTGTCACTTAAGCGCATGCGCACATGATGCACGTCTGTGGAGTAGAATACTTGCGCACTAGTGACAAACGGCCGAGAAAGAAAAATCCAGATGGATTTCTCTCAATATAACTTGGAATTGGTTGGTTGGTAGGTCGGCTTAGGCCGGTTAGTGCACCTACAAGTTAATCAAACTAAAAGAAGAGAAAAATAAACCCAAATGAGGTAGGAAATTGATACCTTTCCCCAGTGGAGTCGCCAATCTGTTGTGCCTCTTTCGTCACCTTGATGAGAAAATAAGAGGTGCTTGCAAGCTCAGTTGGGTCTGCTGAGCAGGACAACTGTAGAGAAAAGAGTTAGAGAAAGAAAAAACAAAACTAAGACTAAGAATTAAACTAATAGATACAATAAAAATTAAAATCATGAACATAAGGACATAGAGATAACAAGAACAAAAAGACCCATGTCACCAATGTTTGAGGCTTGATCTATTGATGAAAACAAAGCACCAAGAAGAAAGGGGACTATGAGTCCCTTCTTCCTCCAAGGGAAGGCTCTTGGACCCTCACTAGTTGGCTCTTCTTACAACAAAGAAAATGAAAATGGTGATGAAAGAACTCCTCACAAATCCACTCAATGGAGAGGTGGATTGTCCAATGTAATGATGCCAATGTGTTCTTGTCAAGGATGGAGTCCTTAAAACAATATAGGAAGCATAACATTACTTAGAATTCCTTGAGAAAATGAGGTGCATTCATGGATTTTTATAACATTGCTTTGGGCTTTTGTTTAACTGCCTTGTAGTGTGAAAAGAGGCCATTTAGGGCATTTTTAGGTCTTTGACCAGCCCACCATTCGGAGCCAGCCCGGATTTGGAGGTCAAATCAGCTTGGGAGCTGAACCATAAATGGTTGGGAGGCCAACCACTTTCATAAATGCATCGTTTAGCAGGTGCGCGAATTTTTGTGTGAACAGTCACGCATCATGCGCATATGCACGATTTACACGTTCCTGTTCTGCGCATGCATGTGCGGGCCCAATGTCTGCAAAGCACTCTTCAATTTTGCACTACTTTGTATAGTTTTTGACCTTTTTTGAATGCTGTGATATTAATTTAGGGCCATGAATGACTTCATTACTGTTTGACGATGTTGAGTTCTTGTAACCATGTGCAGATGAAATTTTAGTGCTAACACTAAGCTCAGTATGCCCCCATATTGAAAGCTGGGGGATAAACCCACTGTCGGACATGAGGAGGCCTGCCATTGAGGCATGTAGGTCCCAAGGTACTAACTGGTTTCTAAGTCTAGCTCCTGGATAATGTGATGAAGTCGACAGAAAGAGACTCGTCAAAGAAGGGCCTTGATGTATCCCCCATCAATGACATGAAACTGACACAGAGATGTAATTGGTGGATCAAATGAACATGGACTAACACAGGTATTGAAACATGATATTTGTGATGGATGACTCTCAAGGAAGATACTTCCCTTGAACACTCAGGCACAAAAACAAAAACTTGGCATGGACCAAAACACGATAATGCAGTGGATACAGTGACTTTTGTCAGGTGACCCAAAGGAGTAAAAGAAACTCAGAGGATTGGCTCAGCGCAGAGGTTCAGTAGACCAAAATGTGTGCAAAGACAAAGTGTGATGTTCAAGGGTGACCGTAAGAGTTACCGGTAGTGTTCTCAAAAATTGCTTGGCTTGCTTCTTTCAATTTTTCCCCCATCTAGATAGACGAGTACCTCTTTTTAATTTAACGACCTCGAGGAGGGTAACACATGCTCGATATCACTCACCTTCGGTAAGTCTCGCTTCCTTTGTTTAACGAACTGGAAGAAGTAAGGGTTTGATCTCGTATGGGCCCTTCAATGTATGATTGTTTAACGAGTCTAGAGAAGGTAAACTCGATGGTTTCTCATATTTAGAGAGTCTGAAAACAACTTAAAGACTAATCCAATGTTGTCCTTTTTCATAATGTTACTCTCACGAGGCCGAAAAAGAGATAAATTATCACTTGAAAGACACCCTTTCAAACCTTTTAACGAGTGGGAAAGGAAGCAAGATCACTCGGTAATATTGTCATGTTTAGAGAGTTTGAAAAGAGCTCAAAGATGACTCCAAGGGGTTCCTTTTTCATTTAACCATGCGGGTCTGAAAAAGAGATAAAAGTTTACCCGGTTGAATTCTCATGTATTTACGAGCACAAGAAAGAACAAAGACTAATCTCGGTATGCCCCTAGCTTGAAAGCTGGGGGATTAACTTCAGAATGATCATCAAAGGCTGGAGACATGCCCTCCAAGATTCAATTCATTCACTGACATTGAGTTTGCCACCAATTTCTGTACTAGATGGAGAAAAAGGATACAGGTGGATGAAATGAAGGTTCAAATATGAGAGCTAATGAAAGACTCGACTCGACATCTACGAGATATGGTGAAATACTTGACCTGACATGAGAGGTGTCTGTTTCATTTTTTAACGAGCTTGACACATGAAAAAAACTATGCTCGGGGCTCTGGGTTCAATCCCCAGATTTATGTTTCATTTTTTAACGAGCCTGCCACAAAGAGGAAAACTATGCTCAAAGCTTTTGTTTCATGTTTTAACGAGCTTGCTATAGAGAGGAAGACTATGCTCAAGGCCTCTGTTTCATCTTTTAACGAGCTTTCCACAGAGAAGAGAAATTGTGCTCATGGACTCTTCTTGATCATGGCTTTCAAGAGAATAATGCTTTGGAAGGACACCATGTCAAGGGACAAAACTTGGTCATGGCTTCTAAGAGATCTTCACTGGATGGAAGAAAATCACTCTGGAAGGAACACATGTTGAGGTCCACGACAGGGGTAAGGAGATCAGGCTCCAATAGCCCTACTGAAGAGATCACCATTTCAACTACTGGATCCAAATCATCAGGAGTCAAAGTCATGGGAGACAACGCCACATAATTGACATGCGGCGGGGGCGATACTATCTGCATGTAAGAACCATTTAGGGAGGTAATCCAGTCAGGACCAACGAATGAAAGNTTCAACTACTGGATCCAAATCATCACGAGTCAAAGTCATGGGAGACAACGCCACATAATTGACATGCGGCGGGGGCGATACTATCTACATGTAAGAACCATTTAGGGAGGTAATCCAGTCAGGACCAACAAATGAAAGTTGATCAATAGTCACCATTCTTCCATCATGAGGGAAAGATATCACACAAAAAAGAGTGGATACAATCGCTCTCATGGCATATACATAATCCCGCCCAAGGAGTAAAGAAAAATCCAAGGGGTCTCGGACTACCATGACAATACATCATTAAAGATAGTTTTCCCTCCCAAAGTTACAGGAAACTGAGGAAGGGTCCCTAAAGGTTGACTAGTTCTTCTATTAAAAGCTAACAGATTCTTTGTAACCGGTGCAAGCTGAGGACAACCCAAAGCATGCCAAGCAACAGAGGACAAAATACTAACAGACACATCTTCATCTATCAGCATTTGAAGAACGTCCTGACCACAAACCTATACTGTAATCTGGAAAGGAATGTGAGAGGGAAGATAAGGTCCAGTTAGCGCACCCCAATAAAAAAGGATGGCCTCATTTCTTGGAGCGGGTTTTGCGGGAGAATGAGGAATGCCCCCCATCACAGTAGATTCTGTATCAACAAGAAAAATGTGGGCAGTATCAGGTTTACTCTCTAGAGGGAGAGTAGGATCTACCGATTATGGGATCGGATCGACCACATAGGCACTCTTCATAGGAAGAGTGGGACTGACCGAGGAAGGGACTGGATCATCCATTTTGGCACTCATCAAAGGAGGAGTGGGATCGACCGATGATAGAACCAAATCAACCACTTGGGTTTCATTCTCCAAGGGGAGAATGGGGTCGACGGGTGGAAACAGATCGACCACTTTGGTGTCACTCTCTAATGGGAGAGTGGGGTCGACCGAGGATGAAAATAGATTGACTACTTGGGATACACTCTTTTGATGAAGAGTAGGGCTGATCGATGATGGAACTGGATCAACTACTTGGGTTTGTGGTTCAATCTAGGATGAAACTAGATTGACCACCTAATCAACTGGACTGATCGGGGATAGAACCAGATTGACCAGCCCATCAACTAATGATGGGTTGGGGGAAAGTTTACAATACCCTTTTTGAATTTGAAGTTTTTCCAAAAGAGAAGAAGCCTCATCCATACGAGGACAAAGGTGAGAATAATGATCACATTTTCATAACATACAAGGGAATTTGACAGTTGTCTTCTTCTTACCAACCTGAACGTCACTGGTTGGCGGGGCATCACCACCATGTCTAGCAGAGGTCAATGATGCAGAGGAGCAAATTTCTAAGACTTTGGGAATACCAGGGAAATCCCTTAGAAAGTGGTCACCCTTACAAAGACTGCAAGGGAATTTGGGTTTCAGATTCTTCATATTAATCTTGTTGACCTCATTAACACTCTTAGTACTATTAATAGTAACTGGTTGCTTGGATCCAACATTTGATGTTGTTGGGGCCTTGGTCTTTTTCGAGATCTTCTTCTTCTTCTCTTTCTGTTTCTTCTTCTTTTGATCAACCTATCTACTTTCTTTAAAGCTTTCACTAGATGAAGAAGGAGAAAGGGAAGGAAATTTAATGGGTGAAGAAGGAGAACATTTGACATGAGGTTTATGTGTGGGTGGTGTACTGAAATATAAAGTATTAGGTGCAGTTGAAACATTGGGAGGATTCGAGATCACCGGAGTTGGGAATACCAAACTGGTAATCTGATGGAGAGTCCCGAAAGACTCAGTGTGGCAATGTATGGAGGACCAAAGTTTCCAAACGAAGGAAAGGTATAAGGTTCCCCAGGAGAAGGGGTTCCTCCATTGGTAATCTTAGGATTTGATTCCATTAACACTGACTCGACCTAAGTTCCACTAATTAACACAACCAAAACACGCTATGAATCTGAGAAGCAAACAATCAAACAAAATATTCCCACAATGAAACCACTAGTTGGTGATGAAATCCAATGTCGCAAGATCAAAATAGGAAGAGGCAGGGGTACAGTGGGTGGATCAGTTACATTGGCGACCTGCTTAACAGACTTATACCTTGGTGCAAGATTCCACGCAGTAATTGTGGGTTTACCCTCCAAGGAGCCCGAGTCAGTTTGACCAATGTCTGTTCCAAGTACAGTGAGACTTCCCTTCACCATCACATTGTGTGAGACCCTAAAGATTATGGCTACTAAGGTCACCAACTCACAGTCATCCCCTAAGAGGGTACAGTCGACAGTCTGATCCGAACATATGGGCAGGATAACAAGTTCGAAATCAACTCGAGAGGCTCCCACACATAATCGTGGGTATACCTTCAAGTGACCCCCAATATACGATCTGACTAGTACAAACAACTGAACCACGAAGGGATAATCTCCATAACTCACCTGAATGTGACCTCGTGTGTAACCCTTGTGTGAGAAGGGGATCCCAGAAAGCCTATACGACAATTGGATTTTCTCTCCCTATTGCAAGATGCTAAGTTTGTTTGATAGCTTTGGAAAGTTATCCTTTCAACCTTATTCCAAATCCCTACACCTTAAACTAATGTAGGCTTTCTAACAAAGATGTAAAAAGTCTGATAAATTTTAGTTAAGCATTGATTTTAGTGGTTGTTGTTTACTTAGAGGTGTATGAGAGTGAAGATTGATGATATTATGACTCAGTTCCCAAAACATGCATAAGAAATGATAAGAAATCTTTTCTTTCAATGAATGTCTAATTAAGGGAAGGAGAAGGATTTTCCTTTCACTGTCAAACATCAAGATGAAATGACCTCATGCAATAGTCCTCAATAAGGAATCCAATGCAATGCTAAAATGTTTGTATGTGACTGATAACCAGTAGATGTAAAGCTTCTTATGCTAATCATACTTCAAGAGTTGTGAGATTTAAGCAATGTGGAAGCAAACTTTAAATAAACCAAAAGACAGCCTTGTTGTGATCAAACAAGAAACAGAAAGCCAAAAACTCAAAAGGAAGGATAAATATCTTGTATAAGATGACTCAAATATCAGAAAGAAAAGTACAAAAGACCTTTGAAACCCCTTACAAAGTTTTCACTCATTCAGATAAACAAGAAGAAAATGACAAATTAACTCCAAATCGTGAAGGACAAATTGCAAAGTAAGGACAAATGTCAAAAAATACAAACAAAAGAGGATGAATTCTAATAAATAAGGGTTTCTGAAAGATAATATCAAGATGGACTGAGAGTATGGGACCCTGAGAAAAAGACAAAACCAAGAAATAGCTTCAGAAGATGAAAATTCTAGAGAATTTCTCACAAAAATGCAGTAGCGCTCTGGTGTAAGGGGAACCAGAGCATTCCAACACTCTGTGTAAGGCTAAAGGGGAGTTTTAGCGCTCTGACAACAACAGGAGGGGAGCTCTCTGCTCCAAAAACTTAGAAAAAATCCCAGAAACGCAAAACATCGAGGAAATTTTCTCAATCAGGGTGATCATGATGACATAAAGAGGTAATCAAACAAATCTAAGAATCAACATGAACATATGGAGAAGATCAAATCAATGGGAAAATGGCCAAAACAATATCTTGGAATGGAAACAAAAATCAGAGCTCCTTCCCCAACGGAGTCGTCAATTTCTGTTGAAGGTGAATCCCCCTGTGGACAAGTGGATTCCCTCTTGGTCTCTAGACTCATAAGGACAAGACAGAAAAGGTCTTAATATGGACACTGACATCCTTTTAGATCTAATCAAACTAATGAGTGAAAGAGAAGGAGAAAGATATGTACCTTATTAGCGACATTTGTCCTTGCAAAGTCCTGGCTGAGATTTGATCCTGAGCTCCCTGATAGGTCCTGTAAAACAAACAAAAGTACAAGAAACTTCCTACTCTATTGATATTAGCTCAAACATATATCCATATACTATAGACAAAATCATATGGAACAAGCACAATTTTGAAATAAACAAGCCAATCATTTATTATATTAATGAGAACAAGTAAAAGCACTTACAACCCTTTGAATGAAGGTGCAACAGCTTCTTCTAGTTCTCCTTGTCCAACCCCTTTTGCTCAAATAATATCCACTAATTTATTTGATGACATCTCACTCATGAGATCATAAGTTGGATGTAATTCTCAATCTCCATTGTCAATACCTTCTTATGAGATCATAAGTTAGGTATATTTTTCAATCTTCCTTGTCTTCTGTCAATACCACTTATAGGATCATAAGTTTGGTATAAATATCTAGTCTCCACCATACCATTCACCATGAGAAGGTATCCTTATATAACCTTGGAGAGGTCTGACCACTTAAGATATATTTGGGATGAGTTGAGGATTCTTCTCCTTCAGTTGAGGATCTCTCCTAAGGTCATGCCTTGACCATCTATTCGAATCCAACTACCTTCAGGAATTGAGGGATTCTTCCCTTATTTGCCTCAACAAACCCAGTATTTGCTAAAAAAAGGGTAGCACTCCCCCAAAAGGGTGCACAGGGAACTCAAACACTCCCCCAAAGAGGCTCAGGGAGTGCCAGCACTCCCTCACAGTGGGTAGGGGAGCGCTCCTCTCCAAAATCCATTTTTTTAATGGTTTTTTCAATAGCAAAAGGCTTGTATTCCCTGTCAAGTGACTTCTCTTCTTCAAAACTAGTCTTTGGGGTGTCTTAAGTGTCTTTGTGACGTCGTTAGAGGCACGACATGGGCAAGATGGAAGTATACTATTCGTGACACTTGCAACACTTGTAGTTAAGATGCGACACTTGCGGACAAGATGAGACACTTACAACACTTGTAATGATGACACTTGAAACACTATCGAAGTGAGTAATTTTGAGGTGTAACACATGGCCAAACCAAGAGTAATTAGCACTTTGCATAATAATTTTACGCTTTTCATGAGGTGACAAATGAGATGGTAACTTCCTAGTATCCAGATAGTTTTCCATATCCACAAACCATGGGGTATTTACAAAGAGGGAAGAAAGGTGTTCATCTAGGAAACTATCATCTACAGGGATATCATCATCCTCATTTTTTATTCGTGAAAGAAAATCATCTACCAAATTATCCTTTCCAAGTTGGTCAAGCATGGTGATGTTAAACTCTTGCAATAGTAGGAGCCACCTAGTCACTCGCCCATTAGTTATGGGTTTATTCATGAGAAATATAATGGCAGAATGATCTGTATGTACAAATAATTTGTAACCTGTAATGTAATGATGAAACTTATTGATAGCTTGAACTACTGCCAAGAATTCCTTCTCGGTAACTGTGTAGTTTAACTGGGCAGGGGACAAGTTCTTTCTCACAGAAAAAATGGCATAGGACTGCTCATCCTCTTTCTTCCCTAATACTCCTCCTATTGTGGTGTCATAGGAATCAGTAGATATGTGAAATGGGAGAGTCCAATTGGGCCCTCTAAGAATTGGTGCCATAGACAGCTTAGCTTTCAAGGTTTCAAAGGCATT
The DNA here is from genome assembly GCA_000966675.3 of Picea glauca. NCBI lineage: Eukaryota > Viridiplantae > Streptophyta > Pinopsida > Pinales > Pinaceae > Picea > Picea glauca. The sequence continues at coordinate 1,797 of JZKD02S1473544.1, read as the reverse complement.
TTGACACTGCTCAGTCCAAATGAAATCAACATCCTTTATTAACAATCCAAACATAGATGCAACAATCTTTGTAAAATTTTCAATAAACCGTTGGTAATATCCAGCATGTCCAAGAAAGATTCTCACCTCTTTCTGAGTATTGGGGGGTGAAAGTCTGACGATGACCTCAATCTTTGCAGGATCGACTTTTATCACTTCAGATGAAACATGATGTCCTAGAACCACTCCTTTAATTAACAACATTTTACATTTTTCATGACTTAGAGATAGGTTCATTTCTTGGCATCTGATAAGGACTTTTTCTAAGTTATCTAAGGCTTCATGACAAGTGTTTCCATAGACTGTGAAGTCATCCATGTCGACCTCCACATAATCATGAATAATATAAGCAAATATCCCTAGTACTGCTCATTGAAATGTAGCAAGATAATTACACAATCCAAATGGTAAGACCCTATAGGCATAGGTGCCTCAAGGACATGTAAAGGTTGTCTTGTCCTGGTCCTCGGGTGCTATGAGAATTTTATTATACCTGTTGTACCCATCTAAAAAGGAGAAATACTTCTTTCCAGACAAGGTATCTAGAACTTGGTCAATGAAAGTAAGAGGAAAGTAATCCTTTAGAGTGGATTTGTTGAGCTGTCGGAAATCAACACAGATTATCCATTTCCTAGTCACCTTATTTGGGACCACTATAAGCGGGGATACCCACGTATTCTCGGAGATGGGATAAATAAATCCAACATTTAATAACTTTTATATCTCCTCCTTAACTATATATTTGAGTGTTGGGTTCATCTTTATATGGGGTTTCCTAACAGGTGTTACTTCACCCTGGGTATATATGTGATGGATTCATGTGTCAGGGTGTGCATTCTTCATGTCAATGCATTTGCAGGAAAATTCTCCTGATTGTTATTTAAGGATACTTACTAATTTCTTTTGTTGGTCTGCATCTAGCCCGGTGTTTATATGTAAAAATTTCCCTGGACTAATCTCATAAGGCATAGTATAATATGTGGCAGACTCATCTATCTCGAAGATAAAAGATGTTGAAGACAAAATGGATGGGTCCAATTGTTCCTAAAATTCTTCCCCAAACATGTACTCAAATTGGGGAAAAGATTGTGGAAGATCAAGACGTGTGATAGTTGAAATGAACTGGTTTAGCACATTTTTCGTTGTGTGCTCCTGAAGTTCCTAGGCATGGTCACTTGGCAATACGGGTTCTTCCCAGTCCTCATTTTCCATGGACATTAAATCCACCATAGATTCTCCATGATAGGTTGGGTTGGAGGGTATATGGTGAGATTCTGGATAGAAAGTCCATTTGAGATGGTCATTTCTCGCTCTCTACAGCCAATAAATGCATTAGCTGTGGCTAACCAAGGTCTTCCCAAAATGACGAGATGGCCTTTGGTAGGATACCATGAGTGGATAAAAAGGAACTCTATTGGGTACCCCCATGAGGCTAAAGTAGCTATGATGTCATCCAAAATTCCTTCAGGTATAACCTTGGTCTTATCTACTAATTCCAAAATGGTTGGGGTAGGTCTAAGAAGAGGTTTTAGCTGAAAATTATCCAAGGTAATAACAGTCATAACATTGATGGCTGCCCTTAGGTCTATGAGAGTGTTCCCAATGGAAACCTCATTAATGGTTATGGTCACTATGGGTTTTCTACGGTTCCCATATTTTGCTAGATTTGGATTCTCTGATATGTATTCAGAAATTCCTCATATCAAATGTACTGTAGGAGGGTCCTTCTACTTCCTACTTGGATTCTTAATGCACAAT
>JZKD02S1473533.1:0-10823 GCA_000966675.3 Picea glauca | reverse complement strand
TGATATTTTTGGATAACCAGAGTTGCATAAAGATGACAGAGAACCTATTGTTCCATGATAATACAAATCACATTGAGATCCAATACCACTACATTTGTGATATGGTACAAAAGGGAGTTGTGAATCTCTGATATGTTGGCACATATGACTAGGTAGAAGATGTGTTGACTAATCCTTTGTCTTGAGTGAAGTTTGAGTACTTCTGAGACAAGCTTGGTGTAGTCTAAAAGGATCTCCCTCGAAAGGGGAAGTGATGCTAATGATACCATGGTATCCTGAACAACAACGAGTATCTCAGTTAGGATTTTATATCCTAGGGGACTGATCATCCCTCGACAGATCCTAAAGGTCTAGTAAGGACAATCTGTCAGAGTACCTGTGCATGTATATGCCAGCTGTGGTCAGTAGTGGTAGCTTAGTTAGGATTTTATATCCTAGGGGATCTTATGATTCTTGGGAATATCCTGAAGGTCCGGTAAGGAAGGTCTATCAGAGTACCACATGGTAGCTTGTTAGGATTTTATATCCTAGGGAATATTATGATTATTGGACATATCCTGAAGGCCCAGTAAGGACGTTCTATCAGAGTACCACAAATGTTGTTGTTTATGCACCTGCCTCATTTTTTTTCCACATATAGATGTTGATGTTCTAGCTTCATGTTTTTGATGATGATGATACTATTCCAGCTTCATGTTGTTGATGATGTTGATGTTCCAGCTTCATGCTGTTGATGATGATGATGTTATTCCATCTTCTTGATGTTGATGTTTATGTTCCAGCTTCATGATGATGATGATGATGATGTTACTCCAAATCCACGTTGCAGATGATGATGATGTTCAGTTTCTACTGATGTTGATGATCATAAAAACTTCCAATGACCTATAGATATTGTTAACACTCCTTAAATTTTCTTGGCCATGGAGGAAAGTCATAGAGGTAACCATAAAACAACTTACAGGCTAAAAACTAGCCCTTCCAACCTAGAGAGGGCTCTCTATTTATAGCTCAGTCAAGAATGACAAGCTATCTAATCAATACAATGGCTAGATCATTGATAGGGATAGGGTACAAAATGGGTTTTGGTTGGGAAAAAGGAAAAAGACCATTGGGCTATGGAGTCAAACCCTGAAAAAAAATGAAAACAATGTCTGGTAGGTAGAAATTTTCAGAGGAACAAAGGCTAAATTAGGTGATGATCTTTCAGTTTTGAGTTTTGTTGTATAGGGTGAAAGAGGAAAAAGAAACACATAACAGAATCAGAGCACCATGAAATATGAATTCTAACCTATTTAGGAAGAAAAAATAGAGTTTAAATCACTTGAGTCTAAAGCACCATTAGATGAATTCTAGACCCTTTAATTATCCAATTTAAATAGAAGAAAAAGAAGATGAAAGTAAGGACACAAGAAGTACACACAAAGATAAGAATATAGACTTCAAACCACCATCATTATAATATTTTTCATAAAAGGTTCAAAACTTCTGCATTTTATTTCTTCAGATTCAGAGAATTTTTACAATAAAGATCAAAATAAGTATACTTTCTTCCCACTCACCCCTCTTTTGCACCTTCAAAATGCTAAAATATATAGATAAACACCCTTACTAAGCTAGAGAATTCGAACTACTCTGTTATCATTTTGGTGCAAGTTTGATCAGAGTAGGTTCCTTCTCAAGTTACCAAAAAAAGGTATTGATTAGTCTAAAGTGCTTGCATTTTCATATCCTCTGAAGAAAAGAAGTCTCACTCGAAGCGCTACTAAGACAAATGGATAGGGAAGGGAAAGGAAAATACTTAGGAGGATTCACAGAACCTTCAAGATTCATCTCGATCTTGCACAAGACATATAACTACATAACAACTCTAAACTCATATGTGCAAGAACTGGAACTACTTGGGTTGCAGAAAAGCATTCAAACATAGAGACATCATGTAGAACTCATGAACCATAAGGAAATACTATAAAGATACAATTCATAAGGATAAACACAGAAAGACACATCATATTTTGAAATTTTGGATCCTCCTTCATATATTAACTTCAGATCTTTCTCCATTATAAACTTAGAGATACACAGTAGCACTCTATTACAGACTCTTGGCTCTGGACTCATGTCGTAGAGCTTTGACTCCCAAAATGGTGTACAAATTACATTACAAATTCCAAACTTTGACCTCTCAGCAATATACGATAACTATGATCAAAACCTTACATTTGCGATATCAACCAACCAATCAAAATAAAAAACAACCAACCCGACCTAACACAACTGAAAACAAACTTTTACAATCATATTCATCCCTATATATAAGCTAGGTTGTGTCTTATGTCTTTGTCTTGAATGTTTTCTTGTTCTGTTGCAACCGCTTTTGCTTTGCTGGTGTTGTGTTGTCCTTTTCGCAACTGATTCTGTTGCTTCTCCTTGCTCTGTTGTCCAACTTCTTCTGAATCTTGCGCAAAACATACTAGGAAAAAACTGAGACTGTAGTCCTTCTTGCATGACTCCTTATCCAAAAAGTAGGGCCCAACAGTCTCCGACCATAAACCTTGATTCTCCCTCGAGTCAAGTACTCGACTCTTTCACAGCTTCTAGGAGAAACTGTTATTTTACCTTGTCCTCCTTTTCCTCTTTCTTTTGAATTTTTGCTTGAGCTTTCTCTTCTTTTTCCTCTTCAAACAAAATTCCCAACTCTAGGACCAACTCCAAGGCCCACTTCCTCACTCCTTAAAAGCTTCCAACTTTGTCCTGCCACTTCCTGGCAAGGAGTTATGCCTCTGCTACGAACTGTTGGGTCACCTCTGTAATACATCCCTTGGGATTGGTTGCGACCAACGAGTTCCACTCAGAATCTGATGTTGCATCGAATTGATGCATATTCATGTAAATTGTCTGGATGACAGGTTGGAAGTCGTGCAACTCCTTATTTTCTACGAATTGTGCCTCGAATAGGGCATTCAGTTCGTTGTCCGCTTGTTGGATATGGTAGAAATTTTGTTATTTCTCCAGTGGATCCATCATGGCTGCAAATTCTTCATTAAGCACCTGAATTCTGGTGCACACATCCTCCAAGGTTTGGTTGCATCTAGCGATGATTCCCATCCAATCGTCGACTTCCCTGAAAATCCTTATGCACTCAGCTGTGTGCTTATGTAGTGTTTAACAGGCATCGTTTCCTTCTAGCACTATCTTCTCCATTTTATCTTGTAGCTTTCATGATCCAGGTGGATATCAGTGGCCATCCACCTTTTTCGATTGGCTCAAAACAATTTTCTAGCAAATTTGGCAATTTACTATTTTTAGCAGTTTTTAACTTCTGAGGCCATTTTGAGGGCCCAAATGAATGTTTTTTGAGATAGAGGTTCTCAATGATATCCAAAGGAATAATTGAGCCCCCAAAATGAATCTCCTTGATGATACCTTTCCAACAAGTTATCATACGCCTAAAACAGAGATCGTATGCAAAAGTTACGACCCCGGGAAGTTGATGTACTAACTTACCCAAACGGGGCCCACATGACTTTTGGCGCTTCATCTCCTAGGGTTAGGGTTTTGGATGTCTAGGACTTTTGGATTTCCTGTTTATTGTAAAAAGGCCTTTAGAGCCTCATTGTAATCATCTTCTTGTGAATGTGAGTAGCCATCACATCTCTTCTCAGAGATAAGCTGCCACCCTTCTAGCGAGTCTTTCACTCTGTATTTTTACAGTATCTGTACATTTATTTCATTAATAGAAATCATGTATTACTGTATCTCTGTGTTTATGGTTGCATATTTGATATATTTCTGTTATATTATTGGATATACATGATATCTCTATGCATTTATTTATTATATATCCTCTCTCATTTCATGCCGAAAATAATTTGGATCATTCCGAGGCTGCTTCTATGCTTCTTGCTAGGTTTTCTGCAATTGCACTTCTATATGCTCAGTGCGAATGGCCAACTATGACCATGCTCCTTGGAGCAGTTCAATCTGATGTTCTGGATCTCCTACATCGTTGGCTTCGAGCAGTTGGGGTGCGACCTTACAAATCTCCGACCAGGATTCAACAAGCCTTTCTTGGACTCTTTCTAGTCTGTGCTCGACCTGAATATTTTCTTGTTCCTCTTGTTTTTTGCATGCTTGCACAAGGAGTGCTTCCTCCCTTGTGAATTTTGCAAACCTCTTGGCCTGCTAGAGCCTCTGCTCCAGTTGATAATTTGATGCTCTAATCATTCCAACCAAATGTGTTGCTGTCCACTGTTCAAGGTCAACTAAAGATGGTGTTGCATCCTTGGGTGCTCGAGTCTGCAGTGGAAGTCCATTGGTCATTGAGTGTTCTGAAGAAGTCTCCACTTCCTCCTCCCCCGTGGATGGTCCTGACACAAGCCTCAACCTCAACATTCATGGCAGAAGTGTTAGAACCTCTATTTTGGCTAGGCAAAGTTACAACAACTCTGTGCACTTCTAAGGGTTTTGGAGAACCAGCTCCATCTGTTCCTGCATGGATGTCACGCTCTTCCTGGAGGTTGACTCTGGTTCCTTCTAAAACTCTAGTATCTCCTACCCTTTTCTTGCATCTGATTCCTACGTTGTGCTTTCTTGGCCACCCTCAACCTTGGCCGTTGAGGGGATGTGTTGGGTAATTTGAGCTTGTGACTCCTCAACCGTTCGGGTGTCTGTTTTGGCACAAAAGGCACAATCTGCTAGTCCTGGGTGTCTAGGTTCAGACCAGGTAGTTGTAGGCTCTACTCTGGTACTTCTGGGTTTGGACTAGAAACTTTTGGTCTCATCTCAGGCAACTCCTGGGTTGTTTTTGGGAGTTATCACTCTACTTTCTCTAGGGGATCGAGTTGCATCGACTCTGGATCTGTTGTTTGGGGTGGATTGGTGGTTTCTGGGGGTGGCAATTAGGGTTGTGGTAGTGGTGGAGGGTGCTCGGTGATGATGGTGGATGGAGGGGTGTCCGAATCAGGGTCATCCTGAATATGGATGAATGGGATTGCTCTAAACGTGGAGTGAGTGTGGGGTATGAAGGATGAAAGGGGTTGGGGATTCAAAACTTTACTTGGAAAGACCCTGGTTCTGATCTTCTTCACCACTAGTTCAGTAATGAACGCAATGCTTAGAATCTCATTGACATCCTTCCTTGTCAACAATGCCTTCTCTGGAAGCTGTGGGAAGATCGAAAACATTATTTTATTGTGCTCCAATGGCTACGTCTCCTCCTCGTCCTCAAAGTCCAACTGTGTTGGAGCTTCCTTCTTTTGAGCCTTTGGTCCTGAGCTTGATCCTAGCCCTGCTTCTTTACCTTTCTTATTCAACAGCTCGACAGGAAAAAATTAGTGCATCCTCAACTTGCACGGGTTGCATTTAACTCCTGACCATGACATTACCTCTTTTTCCAAGGCCTCCTCATCAAGGTATAACGATATCATCCTCGAGTGGAAATCCTCCTTATTAGAGTGCATCAACCATACAAACATATGGTTTCGGTTCATGTTGAAAGAGATATTTCTCATGTTGTAGTTGAGGAGCTCCCGTGGAATGCACAACCTCTGCGTTGCGTCGACCAGGCCATTGTACGACTTGGAGAATGTTGTGGTGTTGAAAGTTGTATTCTCTAAATCTGTCCTGGAATTCCAGGGCTCAAACATCTTCGCAAGGTTCCCCTTGTTTTCTAGTGCCAACGGTCTTCCCACGGGTGGCTTCCACTTTATCATCGTGAAAGCCATCAAGAGATATTCATAGGTGAAGGTGCCTCCCTTCTCTTGGGATTCCTCGCAAGCCATGAGTAGTTCCTACTGACAATGCATCTAGCATGCATTCACCCTTGTAATATGACCTCATAACCTTGTTGTCTATGATGTAATAGCCAGTCTTGACTATCTCTAGTAATATGGGGTCAATTTTGGCTGTGCTCCTCCCCCTCTGAGTGTGGAACCTTTCATAGAGGTTGGGCTCCCCTTTCTTCTTGCCTTTCTTACTGGGACCCTGAAATCCTTTCGACACGTCCTCATCTTCAAGGGAAAATCTAGTAAGTTGATGAATATCTTCAACATGGATTGGATACTGCCTATCCAGCCAGATAATTCTATCGTGCACCTTGCTGGTGCAATTATTTGCATAATATATTACCAAACATAAATTATCAACTGAGATTCGTAATCAAAAGAGTTGATGAACTATATGTGCCGATAACAGATAGGTTCCAATGTCTGTTTAGTATAGCTTAGATAAGAAAACCAACAATAACAAAACAATCTGTTTTCAAAGATAACACTCTTCACACAATTTAGAAATTAGAAATCAAAACTTGCAATCATGCACTCAAAAGATTTTTCTCAGATAATGCCTTGTCCATTTACAAGCTCATGAAGTGGAAAGATGGATTTTGAATCTGTTATCTGTAGCTAATATCCTTAACAACAACTAACAAACAAATCTGGACACACTTCAACAATACCACTCCAAACTTTGAAGAGAGAAATGATAACAAAACTTCTCAAGCAAATAGTGAATCGAAAGGTTCTTGCTTAGATAACAAATATGTTCATTAGAGGCTCATGAAATGAAGAGATGAACTTAGATCTTGTTCCCTGTAGCAATTAAACTAACAAGTGGGGTGCTCCATTAAAGCTCATGTATGGTGAAATATGGAGATCCAACTGTTCCTGCATTACCACACTTTGCAACAAATTTGAAGAGTGAAATCAAACAAAATATCATGAAATCAAAATAACAAATACATGAAATGAAAATCTACACTAACAATTTACAATAAGCTTACCAAGATGGATCGGTGGCCCTTGCCGATGCCAACATGGAAGCTTTTAGATCACCAAATGTTAACTTCTAATACAAGAAAAATCACTGAATTCAATCTTGCATTAATCTCCAACAAGTAGGTTTACAAAAAGAGTCTTCTCATGAATCCATTCTACATCATAACAATTCTCCTTTAAGAACCATTATTACATCATGATAATTCCTTCTCTACTCAAACCTATGAGGTATTATTTATACATAAAATTCATGGAAGAATGGATGAAACCAAATCCCCAAACTAAGAAAACAATTTTTACAATTTTAGGATAAATCACAAAAATCTGTGCTTTTTAACAACTTTGGCAGATTCGAGTTAGTCCCCCACCCATATCTCCCAAACCAATTCTAATTTTGAATAAAAACCCATATTTTAATCAATTTACCATATTCTGGACAAAACCCATGTTTTATAATTTCTAGATCTGATACCATATGCACAAAAATCGAGGCGCACGTTGGCAGTTTGAGTTTTTTTGATAATTTTGGCAGAATCATTTCCCCTAAGATGGAGGTCCACGTGTGCAATATAGGTGAATTATGACTTATGGGTCCTCATGAAAACATCATTCTGGACAAAACCCATGTGCCCGATTTTCCACTAGAAGTTTTCCAAAATTTTGAATTATTTCTAGTACCGGATTAACACAGGCTGGTACCGGAATAGGTGGAGCCTTGGTACCAGAATAGACTGGGTACCGGATCATTCTGCTTAAGAGTCAAATTGATTAGTATCATACATAATCAAACATTTAATCGAATTAACTCAATAAAACTAAACAAATCATGCTTTAATCATAAGTTACCTCTTATGCACGTGAACAAGGTCATTGAGTGTATTATGGAGGAAACAATCAATTAGATACACATGGAATAGGTAAAATAGGATCAGATATAAGGTAATATAGGGAATTAGAAGTGTCAAAATGGAGACTCAACACACCCTACTAATCATAATTTTGGTGCATTGTGCAACATCACCAGTAAAACTGAATACTAGCAGATATCTAAGGTTCATGAACACCAAGTTGAATAGATTGATGAATTCAAGCTTTGGCACGAACTGCATGCCTCCCAAATCATCTGGAGTGATACTATAGAAGATTTATATGTTCATCTGAGGGAACAAGAATGGGTCTGTTAAGTCCAGATCGAGGAGCTTGAACTGCTTCACCTTCCACTTGAGATCAACCATGACCTCAACTCGGGGGTCGCAGGGATCATCTGGTACTGCATGTTTAGACATGGCGCTTCAAATTCATGTAGCTCTTGATGTTGTGGGCTCTGAGTTATCACAAATTCTGCAGTGAACTAAGGATTTGGGATCACAACTATGAGTTTCACAACTGCACAGACTTGCTCACTCTATAAAATTCAAAAATTGCTAAGTTCTTTGAAAACAATGCTTTCTACGAAGAGTTCTCAGAGCCTTATACTCGAGCTTAGTTGGAAATTTAATCCATAATTGTTGTTCATCATTACCATTTGGATGCAACTTGGATCTGATTTTTCTGATAGGATGGTTTAACAGGGTAAATCCTATTTGGCGATTCTGGCATTTACTGTGCAAGTTGGACAGGGACATGGCTGATTTCAGACCTTTCTGTTTGACGAATGGGACTCCTCACGCGAATAATGATGGCATCTTCACGTATCATGTCTGGCTTAACTGAATTCAGATGGGGTACCGTAATGATAATAAAGGTTGTGACTGGACTGGGTTCATGTGGCACATGGGCTCAAATTGCATTCAGATTCATTCTCCCTCTGACCACAAAGGGGTCCCTGCTGTTATCACTCCAAGAAACTCCTTAGGGTTGTAGGCTAAGAATGCTTGGTAACTTAAGAATATAATGTGCAGGTATGCTTGGAACAATGGGATCACTCAATGATTAATGTAATAGACAACTCATCATACATTCAAATGAAACAATGTTTTTAAAAAACAATAATCAGACCANTCAAAATAACAAATACATGAAATGAAAATCTACACTAACAATTTACAATAAGCTTACCAAGATGGATCGGTGGCCCTTGCTGATGCCAACATGGAAGCTTTTAGATCACCAGATGTTAACTTCTAATACAGGAAAAATCACTGAATTCAATCTTGCATTAATCTCCAACAAGTAGGTTTACAAAAAGAGTCTTCTCATGAATCCATTCTACATCATAACAATTCTCCTTTAAGAACCATTATTACATCATGATAATTCCTTCTCTACTCAAACCTATGAGGTATTATTTATACATAAAATTCATGGAAGAATGGATGAAACCAAATCCCCAAACTAAGAAAACAATTTTTACAATTTTAGGATAAATCCCAAAAATCTGTGCTTTTTAACAATTTAGGCAGATTCGAGTTAGTCCCCCACCCATATCTCCCAAAACAATTCTAATTTTGAATAAAAACCCATATTTTACTCAATTTACCATATTCTGGACAAAACCCATGTTTTATAATTTCTAGATCTGATACCATATGCACAAAAATCGAGGTGCACGTTGGCAGTTTGAGTTTTTTTGATAATTTTGGCAGAATCATTTCCCCTGAGATGGAGGTCCACGTGTGCAATATAGGTGAATTATGACTTATGGGTCCTCATGAAAACATCATTCTAGACAAAACCCATGTGCCCGATTTTCCACTAGAAGTTTTCCAAAATTTTGAATTATTTCTAGTACCGGATTAACACAGGTTGGTACCGAAATAGGTGGAGCCTTGGTACCAGAATAGACTGGGTACCGGATCATGCTGCTTAAGAGTCAAATTGATTAGTATCATACATAATCAAGCATTTAATCGAATTAACTCAATAAAACTAAACAAATCATGCTTTAATCATAAGTTACCTCTTATGCACGTGAACAAGGTCATTGAGTGTATTATGGAGGAAACAATCAATTAGATACACATGGAATAGGTAAAATAGGATCAGATATAAGGTAATATAGGGAATTAGAAGTGTCAAAATGGAGACTCAACACACCCTACTAATCATAATTTTGGTGCATTGTGCAACATCACCAGTAAAACTGAATACTAGCAGATATCTAAGGTTCATGAACACCAAGTTGAATAGATTGATGAATTCAAGCTTTGGCACGAACTGCATGCCTCCCAAATCATCTGGAGTGATACTATAGAAGATTTATATGTTCATCTGAGGGAACAAGAATGGGTCTGTTAAGTCCAGATCGAGGAGCTTGAACTGCTTCACCTTCCACTTGAGATCAACCATGACCTCAACTCGGGGGTCGCAGGGATCATCTGGTACTGCATGTTTAGACATGGCGCTTCAAATTCATGTAGCTCTTGATGTTGTGGGCTCTGAGTTATCACAAATTCTGCAGTGAACTAAGGATTTGGGATCACAACTATGAGTTTCACAACTGCACAGACTTGCTCACTCTATAAAATTCAAAAATTGCTAAGTTCTTTGAAAACAATGCTTTCTACGAAGAGTTCTCAGAGCCTTATACTCGAGCTTAGTTGGAAATTTAATCCATAATTGTTGTTCATCATTACCATTTGGATGCAACTTGGATCTGATTTTTCTGATAGGATGGTTTAACAGGGTAAATCCTATTTGGCGATTCTGGCATTTACTGTGCAAGTTGGACAGGGACATGGCTGATTTCAGACCTTTCTGTTTGACGAATGGGACTCCTCACGCGAATAATGATGGCATCTTCACGTATCATGTCTGGCTTAACTGAATTCAGATGGGGTACCGTAATGATAATAAAGGTTGTGACTGGACTGGGTTCATGTGGCACATGGGCTCAAATTGCATTCAGATTCATTCTCCCTCTGACCACAAAGGGGTCCCTGCTGTTATCACTCCAAGAAACTCCTTAGGGTTGTAGGCTAAGAATGCTTGGTAACTTAAGAATATAATGTGCAGGTATGCTTGGAACAATGGGATCACTCAATGATTAATGTAATAGACAACTCATCATACATTCAAATGAAACAATGTTTTTAAAAAACAATAATC
>JZKD02S1473511.1:0-10823 GCA_000966675.3 Picea glauca | reverse complement strand
ATTGATGTAGAGCATGCCTTGTCTACATGTTGACATCAATAATTTGTAATTGGTGTTTGGTAATTGGTGTTGACATCAATGTTAGTATTGCCATCAATGACAACATGATCCAACACTTTCATGTATGACAAAATGCCTTTTGGTTTGATGAATGCAGGGGCCACTTTCCAGCGAGCTATGGACATCGCCTTCATGGGAGAAAAGGACAAGTTTGTAGTTATTTGCCTCGACGATCTGACGGTTTTCTCTAAAACTGACAAAGAACATCTGATGCATCTAAAACAAACTTTCGAAAAGTGCCACAGGTTTGGCCTATCCCTGAACCCAAAGAAATCACATTTCGCTATGCGGGAAGGTAAGCTTTTGGGCCATGTCATATCTAAGGAAGGAATCAAGATTGATCCTAAGAGGATTGAAGCGATAGATACTATAACTATCCCGAGAAATATAAAAGAAATTCAATCATTCTTATGAAAGATAAATTTTCTACGAAGGTTCATTCCCAATTTCGCTGAGATTGTCAAACTGATTACAGGAATGCTGAAGAAGGAAAACAGGGTAAATTGGACCACCGAGGCCAGGGCATCATTCATGCATATTAAAAAAGTTATAAGCGAGGCACCTGTGTTAGCAAGTCCGGATTATCTGAAAGATTTTCTCATCTTCTCTTTTGCTTCTGAACATACCATCTCCACGGTACTCTTGTAGAAAAATGAAGAGGGGTTCGAATAGCCGATAGTGTTTTTCAGCAAAAGCCTCAGAGATGCAGAACTGAAATATGACATAATGGAAAAACAAGCATACACAATGGTAAAAGCATTGAAAGAATTTAGAACCTATGTGCTACATTCAAAAATAATCGCGTATGTGCCCACCAGTTCTGTAAAAGACATATTGGTACAGCCAAACAGTGATGGAAAATGAGGGCGATGGCTCGCTAAAATACAAGAATTCGATCTGGAAGTCAAGCCGACTAAATTAATAAAGGGACAGGGTCTGGCCAAACTCTTGGCTGAGTCGAATCTTAGAGATCTTGATATTAATTACCTCCAAGGAGAAGACGAAGATACACACCTGCACGAGCCGGATGACCAGACAGATCCAAGCAAGGTCGATGAAAAGTTCATATCGTCAGGCTGGTATAAAGACAGTGTGTTCTACTTGTTAAACCTGAAATGCCTGAATGAACTATCACCAGCCAAGTGCAGAAATTTAAAACTCCATGCTGTAAAATATTGCATCACCGAAAATCAGCTATATTGGAAGGATCCACTCGGGTTCCTGCTAGTCTGTTTGGTTGAGTCAGAAACTCCACGGGTTATAGAGGAATTTCATGAAGGAGTTTGTGGGGGACACCATGCATGGAGAGCCATAGCCTATAAGATTTTGAGGGCTAGGTACTATTGGCCGAAACTATTTTCAGACGTCAACGCCAAAGTACGTGCGTGCAACCCTTGTCAAATATTCGCTGGTAAACAGAAACTCCCTGCACTGCCACTCGTTCCAGTCAAAATTGAAGCTCCATTTCAACAATGGGGTGTAGACTTCATAGGGGAAATTAATCCTCATTCCAGTGCTCAGCATAAGTGGATCTTAATAGCTACGGATTATGTTACTAAGTGGGTGGAAGCCATTCCAACCAAAAGGGAAACAAAATCGGTGGTGATCGATTTCTTGGAAAACAATATCTTGTCAAGATTCGGGTGTCCCCGAAAGATAGTTATCGATAATGCCCAGGCCTTCAAATCTATGACTATGATCAGCTTCTGTCAGAAGTATAATATCATTCTCGGTCATTCCACTGCGTATTACCCCCAAGGGAATGGATTAGCCGAATCATCTAACAAAATCCTGGTGAACATAATCAAGAAGGTACTGGATGAAAATAAAAGGTCTTGGCATGTGCACTTGAAATACGCATTATGGGCAAACCGCATCAGCACTAAAAGTTCTATCAACATTTCATCGTTTCAAATGGTCTATGGGATAGAGGCGGTCCTACCTATAAACCTAGCGCTTCCAGTGATGAATTTATGGCAGGATCAAAATGAAGAACCCAATCATGTAACCAGGAGAATTAACCAGCTGATCGAGGTTCAACAGCATAGGGTTGAAGTCGATGAAAAAATGCAGAAGTACCAGGATGAGATGAAAGCATTGTTCGATCTCAAGGCAAAAGACAGGGAATTCCTTCCAGGTGACTTAGTACTAAGATGGGATGCAAGAAAAGAGGAAGCCGCGAAGCATGGTAAATTTAACCACCTCTGGTATGGGCCATTCAGGGTCTCCGCTCCAAAGGGAAAAAAATCCTTCATGTTGGAAAACATCGATGGAGAAGTCCTCAGCACCCCTGTCAACAGGCGATATCTAAAACATTACATGACATAACAGTCGCCATTTTTTCAAAAAAAAATAAAAATAAAAATAAAATTTTTATACATACATGCATTTTTATTACCCTTTTGACTTTCTATTTTCTTTTGTTCATAATTTTTAGACATATTTTGAATAAAGTTCATATTTTCGTTTTACAGGATTCAATGGCTTGCAAAGCTAGCAGGAAGAGTAATTTGCAAGGCGATGTCAGGAATAAATCAGCATGAAACAGGTGATATCTAAAAGTAGCTTCATAGTGCACAAAGAAAGTGAAAAGAAAAGGTAAAGGTGAGCTTTCTCAATACACATGTTATGAAAGACTGTTAAAGTAAACCAAGGTAATGTCATTCAAACTACAATATCGGCTAAATTATTAGATAACAGGATTATTGCTTGGCTTGATACCCTTTGATTTAAAATAATTTGAATGATACACTAAATCTAAAAGTAGTCGGTCGAAAATAACTGTCCCCAAACATATCTACAAGAGCCGGTCTCGAGTTGTTTTGACCTTCTGTATTTTCAATTAATGAATCGTTGCCCTGTATCCTGCATGTTTTCGGGTTTAACTTTTGACAAGATGCCATCTTTTCATTTCAGTACGAAGGAATAAAAGTTTTTGTTTTAGCCTCCTGAGTCTCAAAATAGATTGTGGAAAGAAAGCAGGTCTTCACAACTACTTGATCCCCTGCTAAGCGAAGGAACGTTTAGAGCAATCCTAACTTTCCTAGGTTTTTAAACAGCATCGGAAGAATCAAAGCTTGCTCAAACAGGATGCCCCTTAAAAAATTATTTTCCTTGTCTCCCTAAGAACGAAGGTGTTGCGAGGGTCAAGGGAAGATTGGTACCAAGTAATCAAAGTAAGTTGACAGACCTCTGAAGCAAAATATTACACAGATGTCAGCCCTGATACAAACTAATTGCCCCCATCTTCGCGCTCAAAAAATAAATTATAAGACAGGTGGTCAAAGGAAATTCAGAAATGATTGCCCCCACCTAGTCCAGGAAGATGATGAAAGGAAATTCAGAAATGATTTCCCTCATCTTAGCATTTAAATGCATAAATATTTTCCGAAGTGGTGAAAGGAAATTCAGTAAAAGGGGCCAGATAACTTCACTGGGGTACTGAATAGGCTCGCTGGCAGTGAAGCAATGTTTGAGATATCTGTAAGGATGTTATACATGAATATCATTCTACTCCGGAAAACAATGCTTTCTAAAAACCTGATCCACATCCCAAATTCAGACGGGACTCCCCGATTAAAAATATATAATTTCATTCTTTTGATGCAAGCCGAGAGCCACAAGATCTGTTAAGTCTCCTAGGGTCATTTCGACTGTCTCAAAACATACCCAAAGTTAGTAGTGGGAAAGGGAAAATTGTGAAAGGGACTATAGCTGTGTTTGAAAAAAGTATCTGATTTTGAAAAACTTCTCGAGGTAAAAAACAGAGTCTTTTCCCCCCTTCGATCCTTTTTCCTTGGAATTTTTCCGCATGATTGAGCTTTTGACTCCATTTACCTAATATTGGCACGTGGTCTATTGTTCTTCCTACCTCACAGGAAGGCGGGATCCCTAGTTGGAGCCTATGTTGGAGCTGCCCTTGGTTTTTTTTTTTTTAACCCGTCACAATTTTCATTTTTGATACTTGAAATCTAAAGATGGTCTTATTTTCCCCTGAGATCTTGAAAACTCTGCAACCTTGTCACATAAGCAGCGATGCTTTTCTACTCTCGAAATAAGTCCACTTTCGTAAGAATGTTCGCTCTCTTTGTTTTACTTCAGGATCTCGCAAGTCGGATACTATAATCCATGAGTTCACACGTCTCGAGTCGCGAAACGGCGAAGTTGTTTTAAATTTTCACTCAAGACAGTAACCAGGGTAGAATATTTTAACTCATGATTAGATGTCGTCAGGGTTTCGCGCCTCGACGTTCGCCAAGTCTGAATTTTTATTTTTACAGCCCCGAGAGCTAAGAACGTGAAGTCCTATCCGGATAACCCATGTCAAGGATCAAAGGAAAAATGTTAACTATGATAAATGTCGTTCTCGGCATTTCGCCACTCGACACTAACTTTTTAAAAAGTCACAACATCTAATCCACGACTCACGAAGGCACGATGTAATTATAACATGATTAATTAATCGCCTAATCCAAGATTTTCTTCCCCTTAATTGAGTCTTAATTATCGCCATCTCGCGGTTTCGCGACTCAGCATAATAATCTCCTAGAAACTTGTCTTCGAGGTTCCGAGTTGCGATATGGTGAATAAAATGATTATAAAATTAATTATGCCCCAAATCGCGATTACCATTAATTAAGCCAAAGTCGGTCCTCGCGATCTCGCGAGTTGGAGACTCAAAGTGTTAAAAGCAAATCCACGTTGTAACGAACGACGAGAAGTTGATTAACGTTGGTAAGATTTGATTGATCAAGCTAAATCAAGATATATCCCATGCCTCGAGGCTTGCATGTTTCCCGAGGTAGCCATTTCTCTCCATACTTCGACTGACTGTCAAACCGCCAGAAATTTATGACATTTATGGAGAAATAGGGTAAATCTACGCATGTAAGATCAAATTTTACACAATAAATTTATTTCTAATTACGATTTGACAAGATTATTTTGAAAAGTACCGAGTTTTCAAATATATATAAGAGTTTCTTTTCATTATAACGAATGCATTTTCATAAGCACACAGAGCTCATCAATTCCGAGTAAACTAATTTCTGCATGTATACGCAGTTCTATCGCAGAAGAGAGAAAACGCAAGCTTCAGCTATGGCTCCGCGGAAAGAAGCAATGGCAAATGTTGAGGTCACAGGACAAGGCTTAGACAATGTCTCCGACACTTCGCCCCGAAGTGTCGACTCAGTCTCCGACTGGTCATTTGTTTCAGGCATTTTGCAATCAGAATTGGTGGATTATTTAGACAACTCAGACGACAATGAAAAGAATGATCTAAACACCAAATACAAGATAGTTGTCCAATCCGAAATGCACAGGGTAGCATCCAGACCGCGGTTTCTCCCATATTATGACATGATCCTATGGGTGTTGGGTCACGTGGACATACCCACCAGGACTATCATGAACGGAAAATGAATCACTGTCGGGACTTTTAGGCTTGAGCATCTACAAACTATGTATAAGCTACCCACGGCGTCTAAATATACATATGGTGTTGAGTTCCTAGAGGAATTCAAGGAGAAGGAGTGCATCCAGTACGAAAAAACCATGCCCGGTCTGATAAAGGACTGGGTTTCGCGCACCATGAAATTCAGAGCAAATGAGCAGGGCGTTTATTCAATCGCTTCATTGGAGCCACAGTATAAATATGTGGCCATGATGACATGTCATCTATTTGAGAGAGAGGACACATCACATTTTTTCATTTCGTAGGTGCCTCTTATGTTTCGGGTCGCAGAAGGTTGCTCTTTTAATTGGGCAAAGATACTCTCGTATAGTTTGGCCAACCGGGTCACAGAGTATCGGGAGCATAAGGAAAGTGGGAGACCGTCCTCATTCTTCATTTCCGCATATATTATGGACGTGATATGTTCCATGACACCATTTCCATTGATGAGTTGGGCTTGGACTCCAGCTGAAGACAGACCCATACATGTATATCACAAAAAGCTATGGGAAAATAAAGTGAAAAATTTCGCATATGAAATTTTTAACTGGGTGATGGTGCCCCTGCATCTCGCCATTTTTGGTCACCCACCACCTCGTATCGCAGAAAGCATTGCAACAAATCTGAGTGGCATAGCGGACTGGTACGTGGAGGCAGAGTTTTTGTACTTCAGAGTATTCAGGGTTGTTGTTCCCCCACTTGCGCTACCATTATTCATTCCCGACAAGCTGGCTTGTCGCGAGGTCGCCCGGCAGACAATAATTGGTGGGGTGAGTAAAGAACTCAAAGGATACTCAAAGAAGGTGTGGCCATATTTTTCCATTCGACTAAATTCTTATTCTTTATTGGATTTCGGGCATGCCAAAGCCGAGGCCACAGCCCTGGAAGACCTGAATTTGGTCTCCACCGAGCATAAGAAACATGATCCATAGAAGGTTGTGAGCAACCATTTAGCTAATTGTGGGCTCAAGAGGTTTGAGCATGAGAATTCTCCTCTGGATGAAATTTTTCGAGGAGCGAGGTCTTATGAAGAAGTTCTAGCTCGGATCTGATCCTTGGCTCCCGAAGACATGGTCGCTGTATTAAAATTCCAGGAGCATAGACGAAGCTGCCTCCCCACTGTGTTGCGAGGTGAGAGTCTGGGTGTTTCTGAGATGAAACAGAAGGATAATGAAGGTCCCAAAGATTCATCTCCTGACTCGGGAAAACGCCAAGACGAGCGGAAACAAACAAAGAATCCCGAAGCAGAGGCACAGACTCCAGACCCACCAAAGAAACAGAATACGGAAACCTAGACAAAGACCCCTGAACCGCCAAAGAAGCAGGACCCGGTCGACACCCGAGGAAAATCAGCGAAGCAAATCAGGGAACCCATCACTTTTGTCACCCCCTTGCAGTCGACGCAAGGAAATATTGAAGAAGGATGGATATTCAATGAGGAACTGAGGCCCATAAGAGCAGAGGAACTTCCTCTGAACGAGTTTTTCTTTGACAAAAAGAGAAAAGTTGTAGTAAAGAGGGAATTCTACCAGGAGGGAGAGTCGACCACTAAGAAATACAAGGTTATGACCGACGGAAAGAATAAAAAGAATGAGCAATTCGCCACTGAGATCGCAGGGACGCTAGGAGCGTACGCATCGGCAAATCAATTCTCAGTCAGAGTTGTAAAGAACCAACTCAAAAGGAAAAATCATCTAATCAGGACTCTCAAGGCCATATTGGCCTCGGTCACAGAAAATGCTAAAGGCCAGGTGAGTGTGGAGATAGAGCTGGCCCGACTGGCTGATAAAAATGAAATAGAGGTGCTCAAAACCAAGCTCGAGCAAGCACATCTAGTGGTCCGAGATGGTCGGATACAGGCGGGCCAACAAAGGACTATGATTGAAGAGCTGCAGGCTCGGGCGACGATCACCGAAAGCAAAATGATTGACATGGAGATGTTAAAATCCCAGGCCATGGGAATTCGGAGAAGAATCTCTTCGGTTCAGCAGAGTTTGCTCGCCAGGATAGGAGAGATCCGGGAAAATTGTTTGTTGGTAAATCAGGTTTTCGAGAACCTTACTGCCAGAGAAAGGGATGCAAAAGAGGTTCGGGTCGCCTTCCAAGAGGCGGTGATAGCCACGAATAACAGAGTTTCGGCAAGTGCTCCCAGTCTTGCCATCCCAGAACAAACCAGAGGTAATATTCTATTGAAGGATTGGGAACACAACATTGCCCTGGGCAAGGAGCAAGCCCAAAAGGTAACCAATTATTTAGAAGAAGCCTTTAATTCCATAGACGGTGAGTTGTTGGATATGGACAGTGGAGGCGACATAGAAGCACTGATGCAAATGAATGTGGAACAGATCTCACTTGATATGAAAGAGAAGGATGAGAGAGATTCGACCGATATCTCTCAGATAGATATGGTGTACATGGCCCAAGTTGATAAGCACATGATCAAACCCAGCACGCAACTAAGTGCCCTCGACATCATCGGTGCACAAATGGAGGAAAAGATACAACAGTTAGCTCGAGAATGTTACTTCGTCGAGGCCAGCTATCAAGCAGAGCCTTCATGGCTCATATCTTAGCTTGTGGAAATATGTATAGCCTGCACCGAATCCACGCGAAGACGAGCACCTGGCACTAAGTGAAGACAGAGTAGGGGAAATGGAGCGATTTCTCTCTCCTCTGTCATAACTGAAATTTTACGACTATTGAGATTCTACCTGCTTTGTAAAAATTTGTATAAATATGCCCCAGAGAGAGATAAACAGGGTTGGACCTTTTTGAGTCATTTGTAATAGAGTTTTTACATTGAGATTTAATACAAGCAGATCTGGAGATTCTCAATTCCGTCACTTCTGTATTACAAGTTTGCTTCCTTGTATCTCATTTTTTACATTGCAATTCATATTCATAATTGATGTGCTTCGTTATAATTTAGTACGACCACTACTATAATGAATGAATTTGGGTTTTCTGTATTTGCTTATTTGCTTTCCTCTGCACCATCTATCAGTTGTGTAAGACCAATCTGCATTTTTGGATTTCTACACATATTCTTTATTACATTAGTTATTTTCTTACATATTTTCCTCTCTCGTTTATGTCGTGAGTTTTTTTTTTCCCTTGGTTGGAACCTTACACTGTGAACGGCTCAATGTTTTTCTCCCATCTCACCCCCTTTTATTAAAATATGATACAGTTATGGGAATGAGTCTTAGATTTGCACCCATATTTTAATTCTACAACTGTAAGTTCTCTTTTATAAGACCCAACTAAGACAACACTCAACCTTTCTTAAAGTTTTTCCTATCCATGTTGTTCCCCCATGACAGTTCCTATACCCACTCAACCTAACGTTGAACCCATATTGTTGAACCAAACGCACATCGCTTTAAAGCTTTTCAACACCATCCTTAAAATGACAACTAACCGGGCCGAACTTGAACAATCATGGGCAGCCATTGAGCGAGATATAACTATCCAGGAACAGTTAAAAGCCAGACAATGCCAACAAAGAAATCTTCCTTAGTTTCCTTCCCCGAAGGTTTGACGTTTCTCCCTTCTCCACCTTTTAACCACTTTCAGATGCCTTGACATTGTACTTTCAAGCCTTAAGTACAGACTCAATAACGACACTTGGCCCAACATTTTTTGAAATAATATATGACTTTTCCCTAGGGTAATCATCCCCATTTGAAAATTGGATTGAATAATCAATTAAGCATTTTGCATCAGTTGTACAATCTAGTAATAACAATTGACTAGACTCGAGGAAGGTTATAAAGGTCCTATTAGATCTTAGTCCAAGAAGAATAAAGATAAATCCTTTGAAGACAGAGGAGAGAAGAACGACAAGACCGAAGAAATCAAAGGCTAGCTAGAGTAGCACAAGAACAATTTTGGGATTGAAGTTGGATGAATACAACAGACCCATTATCATAAGTAAGAGAAAGCAACTTTTTATTCTTAGAAGTGAAAATCCTAGCCTTGAATTCTCCCCAGACATGGAAGACAGAAATGAACAAACCCAAGATTAGCATCATGAGGAGAAACAAGGTGGTGGAAGAGATGCTGCAAGAAATCAGGGAAACCCAGGATTTGAAAATTGAAGGAGGGTAAGAGATTCCCCTCTAAATCTTATAGGTGAGAAACATGATCTCCAGTTATCCCTAAGGGAACCTTAAAGGAATTTTTTGGAGACTAAGAAATCAATGCAAAAAGGCATCTACACTTATTTCTTGATCTTTCTGATTTTCACTGTGTTGAGTATGACGATGTCATGGTAAGGTTGTTTCTGCAAACCTTATCAGGAAGAACGTATGAATGGTATACATTGTTTCCCAATATATCCATTCGCTCATTTAATGACCTCAAAGTTATGTTCCTGACTATGTTTTCCCCTCCAATTTCTTACCATACCATTCTCACTGATTTCAGCCAGATTGGTTTGAGGAAGAATGAAAGGATACGAGATTTTTATCTCAGGTTCAATAAAACCTTGAGTAGGATTCCAGAAGATAAAATACCAAATGACCCAGTCATTCTCAGTTGTTATAAGAATGCAATTCCCCGGAATGTAAAATATGTTATCAGAATATCCCAAATGGATACTTTGGAGGAGGCAATGACTAAATCCACTGAGATGGAAGAAATTATGATTGAAATGGGTGTCGACCCCAACATTATACTGGGAAGAGTACAAAGGCAGTTGGGAGGATTAAATATTGATAATCAAGGAGCTTCTAGTTCAATAAAGAATGAAGAATTCAAGCCTAGACCAACTCAAAACCAAATGATGGGAGGAAGATTTTCAAGGGAACCATACCTGATGTAAAGTTTGACCCTATTGCGACATAGGAAACTAAGCAAAGAATCAAAATTGCACAGATGAATAGAACCATCAAACAAATGTAGAATGAGATAAACAAACTAATAAGGGGAGATAATTACATGCCAAATCCAAGAATTCCAATCCCAGAGAAAAGGAGCAACCCTCCCCAAGAAAACAGAGTGAGGTTTGAAAACATGGATAATCTGCAAAGAGCAAGGGTTCCCAAGCAACCTACTCCAAATGTTGTTGTTATGGATTATGTCTGTGATGAGAAATTAATTAAGTAAGATAATTATTACTCGCATGATGAGAGCTATGAAATTGTGCATATGGACGGATGCAAGATGTCCATGTATATATTTGAAGAGGGTGACAATGATCCCAACTCGCAAGAAAATGTCGCCCAAACAAGAGGATTTGTAAATAGACCAAAAAATGAAAGCGGTTATGATAAAGAGAACCAAAAAGGAAAAAACAAATGAGAAA
>JZKD02S1473500.1:0-10823 GCA_000966675.3 Picea glauca | reverse complement strand
TTTTTCTATACATATCTAAAATAAATTTCGAGGACCATACCATAATCTGAGTTTGAATATAGTCTTGAAACCATTTTTTAAGAATAAGGCGACATCAAACATAAAATGTATAATGAAGTATTGTAAGTCATGTGAATTCATACTAAAAAATGATTTGAGATGAATATACAATTTTATGTGCAAATAAAAGTTCAAATAACTTTAAAAGCATATCGGTGTGCTTATAAAACACAAACGCACTGATGCACATATTAATAATAAGCACTAGTGCGTTGAAAAATTAACCACACCATGTTTCGAGATTTTGTTAATAAAAAACAATTATATATTATCGGATGTGCATCATATAATATGGACGCACCGATGCATAATATAATATGGATGCACCGGTGTGTCTTACATAAACTCACCATCGTTCAGAAAAAGTTAAAAAAAGAGCGGGAATCGAATTTCATGAAGTCATTTAAATACTAAAAAGCTATTCACTATTTTATTATTTTGCAAAAAATTGCAAGGGAGAGACTTGCAAGAGAGACATATGGAGGAACATTGTGAAGGAGAAAAATACTTTGGAACCAAAATATTATTCAAAATATGAGAATTTGAAGGGTATGTGTTGGACACACCAACCACACTGAGAGGGGGGGTGGATTAGTGTAGGGCTCTTTTTATTCCTTTATAAAACACCTTAGATAACAATCACCATTTACTCATCATCCATTACTTTCATTTATAACAAATTTTATGTACTCATATCTTAGGAGGAAACATCATCAATAAACCATCATCATGAATAATACAAGGAACACAAGATATATGTTCAATTTTCTTTTATATTACTGACTACAATCATTGGGGTTTTTCTAAGCAACAATTGAATAGAGAAAAAACTCCACAAGAGCACCAACTCTCAATGAAAGACTCAACCTACAAATCTCAGTACCAACTAAGAATAGGAATCCAACCCTTAAGTACAAGACCCAACTTGTAGACAAAAAACAATTTGTCAAACTGTACCAACATTCTATACCAAAACAAGTGCATTACCTATGCACCACACAACCTGTCACATCAATCAAATCATCCAAATTAGATCTACTCACCAAGTTCAATCACCAAGACAACTCTCAATAACATCACCAATATAACAAACAAGATACATCTAGAAATACACCATACTATCCATAAACCAAATACCACAAGTTGTCGCAATTATGTTACAACGATTCTTCTGCCGCGATTTTTCTGCCGCACTTTTTCTGACTTTTTCTGCAGCGATTTTTCTGCTGCACTTTTTCTTCCACAATTTTTCTCTATCCATAATAACTCCCCAAATAACCTTTCACAAATGGATATTCAATATGCTCAAAGATCATTTACAATAAGAGACCCTTGCTCTCTTATTTATACTCTCCAAGTAGCTTCCTCAAGGAGTTATCTTCTAACCAACTTCCTTCTTATAGGAGCTAACCCACTTCTGATCTCTTGTCCACTTCTAACCCACTTTCTCCACTTCTAACCCACATTCTCCATAAATAGTAACTTATCCACATCTAATTGCAACTAATTTATGTTTAATTGTTTTTTTGTTGCAATCACTTAACCAATGACTAACCACTTTGACTTGTCAACATCTTCTAGGAGCTTCTAGAATAATTTGACTTCTTTGATCCTCTAAGGGCTTCTAGATAACACATAAGGGTTCTCCAACTTCACAAGGTCATAACTCTCTAACCGTGAGGAGTTATGTGACCTTCCATATATCACTGAAAATGGCACGATGAGCATTATCTATCTAGAGTAGTCACACTTACAAATTCATGGATCTTCATTACAATATTCCATAATCAATCCTTGGGTTCCTTAACCACACATCTAGAATGACTCAACCACTTAACTATTTGGACTTCACAAAGCGTCTTCCCATTAGAGCTTTCACCATAAGGGGATCACTTTGGATTTCATCCATTTGGTACTTCCTATCAACCATGATAAGACAACAATGACCAACATTTACATCATCCCATCTATACATCAATCCATGACAATACATCACTATCACACCACTTGACATATTTGACATCTTTTACATCTATGACAACATAGGCCATCAATCAATACATCAATGAGACTATGACAATACATCAACTTTTTGACATCGATGACAACATAATGCAACACTCTCCCACTTTGGCATTGATGGCAATACCAACATTGATGTCAACACCAATCATTGATGGCAAAATGTAGACATGGAATTGCTCTTCATCAATAGTCATCTCAATCACATCAATTTGACTATCTCTTTCCCTTTGACATCAGTGGAAAAGGGTATTTCTCTCTTTGGGGCTGCTCCCCCTGCCTGAACTTTCCTTGGGGTTGCTCCCCCTGTCTGGATGCCTTTAAACTTCCTATGAATAATCTCTCCCCTTTTGAACAAGGGATATAACTCTGATGTAATGTTTAATAGATATCGCTCATGCTCCCCCTATGACCATCGTTCCCTTTGGAAACATGCCTTTGTACTCTCTCTCCAAGCATATAACTTGACAAGCATATATCTCTCTATCATGCATCTGATTACTCTCTCCTCCTAGAATCATGGGAAGAAGAATGACTCCCCCTATGGGTATGTCTCTGCCTATCTTCTCTGCAATATGAACAATATGCTTCTAATGAAATCTGCTTCTGCTGCAAATGCTACTGCTCAACTAGAACATGGATCAATTTCTCAAGAATGATCTGCTCTTCCTATGATGATCCTTGGACCTGTCCATGCATCAGACTCATTCCATGACATACTTTATGAAGCAAATAGATATGTCAACAATGAATAACAAATCATGAACAAAACATCAACCATGTACATCCCGTGCCATACTGTGTGCCAACCATGCACAACTCTCATGTACATCAATACCATACAATATATCATAAGATATCATCAATGGAGTGTATCAACCATATGTCAATAACATGTGTCAACTGTGTACCAAGCATATATCAGGATGATCAACAAGTCCCTCTATCAATGTACCAATAACATCGTCAACATGCCAACCAAGTGCCTCAACTAAGTGTCATATCACACATGATATGCCTCTATCAAAAACCAAGTACCACAAACCATGTGTCAAGATATGTATCTCAACCATCAAGCATCAAATAATGTACCAACCAAGCACCACAACAACTGTCTCAACTATCCCATACATCATGTATCAAAGTATATGCTAAACAAGTAATACCAATGATGTACTTTAACCAAGTATCATCACCCACAATCATCTTCCATCTACAAGTGCATCAATCATGCACCAAACTTCAACAAGATGAACGACGATCAAGATGTGTTCCCATATATGTATGCCTTACCAATGTACCAATCATGCATCAACTATAGATCAAGATATGACTCATCATTGATATACAACATAATCACCTCATCAACTACATGTCCCAATATGTAGCTCAACCAAATGCCAAATGCATGTACCAAAAACATCCAACATATACATCATAAGGTATATCAATGGAGCTCACATATGTACCAACAATGTACCATAACAGATCTGCCTCAACCACCATTCACACCATCAAATACTAAGCATCGAATAATATCTCTAAACATGTACCATAAGTGTGCCTCAATAGATCAATTATATATCACATCATCATGATATATCTCATAACCAAAGTGTTATAACTTCACTGTCATAACTAGTATTGTTCCTCAATCCATACTCTAGAGTGAGTATCATGCATCTAGGATAGGGATCAAACATATGCTTCAACACTCAACCATATGTCATTACCATACATACATTATGCAACCATATAATCATGAAAACCTGCAACAAACCATGTCAAACCCTGAAAAACAAAGTTATATTATCAAATCATGCTGCTATCATTTGTATAGCCTTGTTTACCAGGATGTTACCACAAATACGCGACATGTTATACATACAACTCACATATGTACACGACCTATCTATAGGTTAGCTCGCGCATGTACGCAAATTTCTCCACAGTAACCTGCGTATGCTTCTGAAAATGTCAAGTTTGAGCTTGCCTCATGGCTTCCTTCCTGTTCTGGTTGTTCAGTCTTCTTCACCCACTTCAGAAGGTGTCCCAACTTCTTAGAACTTAAGCTCCGAGCTTCCATATTTTCAACATTGTCTTCCTTCATAGCTTCATGTGTTCTTCTTCTCATGATATATAAATCACTCCTCATGGACTGTATTCTTTTGTTCCAACAATCCTGGGATTTGTGGCCAAACCCACAATAGTTGTAGCATCTCATGGTGTGACAATGAGCAACAATGTGTCCCACTTGATTAGATTTCCAACACCTTAGGGTGTTATGACACCTTCCATTACATTTCCTTGCATAATGTCTGCAATCCAAAGCTTTGTGACCATATTCATTACATGAGTAGCAATGACCATAAAATATTTTCATACCTTTGCTTTGGTGTCCATCTTGAAGGTGCCTCTCTTCTGAATTTTCTTTGAGGTGTAAAGATGGCTTCTTAATGCCTTCCTTGCTTTGTTCTTTTGAAAGTTTCCTTGCTTTGTGTAGATGGTTGACTTGCAACATTACTTCCACCTTTTGAGAATGAAGGACTTACCTCATGCTTCTTAGAAGTGCTAGCTTCAAGATGCACAACTTCCTTGTTGTATCCAAGACTTAATTTATCATTTGGAGATCTTTGGATATCTAGGATCTCATCCAAAATTGTTGAGTTGTTCACGAACTTGATGCGAGTGTTTGACTTCTCTACTTTCTTTATAATATCAACAACTTCAGCTTCCAACTTATGGCATGGCCCTTCCTTTCCATTTACTTGATTCTTCAATAGTTCCTCTATTCTTTTGGCTTCTTCAATTTTGGTCTTAAGATTGACATTAACTTCAAGACTTTTTCTAAGCTCATCATCTACCTTCTTCTTTTCTTCTATTTCATTCTTTAGTCTTTTGATCTCTTCTTATTTTTCTTCTAATTGAGTCTTTTTACTTTCTTCTTGTTCTTTGAGCATTTGCTTTAGTCCAATGGTATATCTTGGGTACTTTTCGAGGACGTCCTTGGTGTATTTTTCAAGATAGTTAAAAAAAATTGAGTAATGTCATATTTCACTGTGAACATCATCTAACTAAGATAAAGCGTTATCTTTAAGCTTCAACAAATCTTCCTCTTCATCTATATGATAACTATCATCTGATTCTACACAATCTGATTCTAGATTTTCTTCTTCACTTGTAGAGAAACATTCAACATCATCACACTTAGAATTATTGCAATTAGAGGATTTTGAAGAGTCTTTACCTTAATTTTTCTTGATGAAATTGTCTTCAGTGTCTTCCTTTTTGCCTTGATATGTATTCTCTAGATTCAACCATAGATCCTTGGCGGAAATACATTGTCCCATGCTTTCTTTGACATAACTTGAGTGTCCATTGAAAATGGTCTTGAGAGCCAATGAATCATTCTTCTTTTCTTCCTTTTGAGCTGCAAACTTTGACTTATTATTCAAGAGAATTGATCCACCAATAGCTACTTTCCAAACACCCGCTCCTTTTGCTTTCAAATACCCTTTCATTTATATTCTCCATGTAGAATAATTTTTCTCATCAAGGATTGGAACTTCATCATCCATTTGTGTGTCCATGGATCTCCTCCAATCTTTTTAAGGCTTATAGGGAAGGCCCGCTCTGATACCAAATGTTAGACACATCGACCACACTGAGAGGGGGGGTGAATCAATGTAGGTCTCTTTTTACTCCTTTAAAAAACACCTTAGTTAGCAATCACCATTTAATCATCATCCATTAATGTCTTTTATAACATGTTGTATGCACGCATATCTCCACAACAAACATCATCAATAAACCATCATCATGAAGAATGCAAGGAACATAAGATATATGTACAATTTTCTTTTATATCTACAATCCTTGGGGTTTTTTTCAACAACAACGGAATAGAGCAACAACTCCACAAGAGCACCAACTCTCAATGCAATAATCATCCTACAAATCTCAGTACCAATTGAGAAGAGGAATCCAACCCTCAAGTATAAGACCCAACTTGTAGACAAAAATAATTTGTCAACCTGTACCAACATTCTATACCAACACAAGTGAATTACCTATGCACCACACAACATGTCACATTATCCAAATGATATATACTCACCAAGATAAATCACCAAGACAACTCTCAACAATATCACCAAGGTAACCAACATGATAACTCTANTCAATGGAGCTCACATATGTACCATCCATGCACCATAACATATTTGCCTCAACCACCATTCACTACAACAAATACTAGGCATCCAATAGTATCTCTAAACATGTACCATAAGTGTGCCTCAATACATCAATGATATATCACATCAACATGAAATATCTCATAACCAAAGTGCTATAACTTCATTGTCATAACTAGTATTGTTCCTCAACAGAAAAAGCCTCAATCCATACCGTAGAGTGAGTATCATGTATCCAGGATAGGGTTCAAGCATATGCTTAAACACTCAACCATATGTCATTACCATACATACATTATGCAACCATATAATCATGAAAACCCACAACAAACCATGTCAGACCATGAAAAACAGAGTTATATTATCAAATCATGTTGCTCTCATTTGCATAGCCTTCTTTACCAGCATTTTACCACAGATACATGGCCTGTTACACAGACAACTTGCATATGTAGACGACCTATCTATAGGTTAGCTCGCGTATGTATGCAACTTTCTACACATCAACCCTGTATGCTTATGAAAATGTCAAGCTTGACCTTGCTTCATGGCTGCTTTGTTATTCTAGTTGTTCAGTCTTCTTCACCCACTTCTAAAGATGTCCCAACTTCTATGAACTTGAGCTCCGAGCTTCCATCTTTTCAACATTATCTTCATTCCTAGCTTCATGTGTTATTCTTGTCATGCTATATGAAGCACTCCTCATGGACTGCCTTCTTTTGTTCTATTGTTGCGATTCTGTTGTCGTGATTCTGCTGCCATGGTTCTGCTGCTACAATTTGTTTGTTGCACTTTTTTTGTTGCGATTTTTCTACCGCACTTTTTCTGCCACAAATTTTCTCTATCAATAATACCTGCCCAAATAACCTTTAACAAATGGATATTCAATATTCTCAAAGATCATTTACAATAAGAGACCCTTGCTCTCTTATTTATACTCTCCAAGTAGCTTCCTCAAGGAGTTATCTTCTAACCAACTTCCTTCTTTTAGGGGCTAACCCACTTTTGACCTTTTGTCCACTTCTAACCCAATTTCACCATAAATAGTAACTTCTCCACATCTAATTGCAACTAATTTATTTTTAATTGTTTTCTTGTTGCAACCACTTAACCCATTACTAACCACTTTGACTTGTCAACATCTTCTAGGAGCTTCTAGAATAATTTGACTTCTTTGACCTTCTATGGGCTTCTAGATAACACATGAGGGTTCTCCAAATTCACAAGGTCATAACTCTCTAACTGTGAGGAGTTATGCGATGTTCCGCATATCACCGAAAATGGCATGATGAGCACTATCCATCTAGAGTAGTCTTGCTTAAAAATGCATGGATCTTCATTAAAATATTCCATAATCAATCCTTTGGTTTCATAACCACACATCTAGGATGACTCAACCACTTAACCATTTGAACTTCACAAAGCATCTTCCCATGAGGGCTTTCACCATAAGGGGACCACTTTGAATTTCATCCATTTGGTACTTCCTATCAGCCATGACAAGACAACAATGAGCAACCTTTACATCATCTCGTCTATACATCAATCCATGACAATACATCACTATGACACCACTTGATATCTTTGACATCAATTACATCTATGACAACATAGGCCATCAATCAATACATCAATGATACTATGACAAGACATAAAATCTTTGACATCAATGACAACATAGTGCAACAGTCTCCCCCTTTGGCATTGATGGCAATACCAACATTGATGTCAACACCAATCATTGATGGAAACATGTAGACATGGCATTGCTCTTCATCAATAGTCATCTCAATCATAAAATTTTGACTATCTCTCCCCCTTGACATCAATGGAAAAGGGTAGTTCTCTCCTTGGGGTTGCTCCCCTTGCTTGAAATTTCCTTGGGGCCGCTCCGCTTGTCTATATGCCTTTGAGCTTCCTCTAAATAATCTCTCCTCTTTTGAACAAGGGATACCACTTTGATGTAATGCTGAAGACATATCGCTCATGCTCCCCCTTTGACCATTGTTCCACTTGGAAACATGCCTCTGTGCTCTCTCTCCAAGCATCTATCTCTCTATTTTGCATCTGATGAATCTATCCTTTTGGAATCATGGGAAGAAGAATGATCCCCTCTATATGTATGTCTCCCCCTATCTTCTCTACAAGATGAACAATATGTTGCTACTGCAATCTGCTTCTGTCGCAAATGCTACTGCTCAACAAGAACATGGATAAATAGCTCAAGAATGATCTGATCTTCCTATGACGATCCTTAGACCTGTCCATGCATCAGACTTGTGCCATGCCATACTTTATGAAGCAAAAAGATATGTCAACAAAGAATAGATAATCATGAAAAAAACATCAACCATGTACATCAATACCATACAATATATCATAAGATATCATCAATGGAGTGTATCAACCATATGTCAATAACATGTGTCAAAAATGTACCAAGCATATATTAGGTCATCAACAAGCACCTCTATCAATGTACCAATAACATCGTCAACATGCCAACCATGTGCCTCAACCAAGTGTCATATCACACATGATATGCCTCTATCATAAACCAAATGACACAAACCATGTGTCAAGATATGTATCTTAACCATCAAGCATCAAATAATGTACCTACCAAGCACCACAAAAGTGTCTCAACTATCCCATACATCATGTATCAAAGTATATGCTAAACAAGTAATACCAATGATGAACTTTAACCAAGTACTATCACCCACAATCATCTGTCCTCTACAAGTGCATCAATCATGCACCAAACTTCAACAAGATGTATTCCCATATATGTATGCCTTACCCAATGTACCAAGTATGTACCAATCATGCATCAACTATAGATCAAGCTATGACTCATCAATGATGTACAACATAATCACCTCATCAACTACATGTCCCAATATGTTTCTCAACCACATGCCAAATGCATGCACCAAAAACATCCAACAAATACATCATAAGATATATCAATGGATCTCACATTTTTACCAACCATGTACCATAACATATCTTCCTCAACCACCATTCACTACAAAAAATACTAAGCATCCAATAGTATCTCTAAACATGTACCATAAGTGTGCCTCAATAGATCAATGATATTATATCACATCATCATGATATATCTCATAACCAAAGTGCTATAACTTCACTGTCATAACTAGTATTGTTCCTCAACAAAAAAAGCATCAATCCATACTCTAGAGTGAGTATCATGCATCCAAGATAGGGATCAATCATATGCTTTAACACTCAACCATATGTCATTACCATACATACATTATGCAATCATATAATCATGAAAAACTTCAACAAACCATGTCAGACCGTGCAAAACAGAGTTATATTATCAAATATGCTGCTCTCCTCTTCATGGCCTTCTTTACCAAGATTTTACCACAGATATGCGACCTGTTACATAGACAACTCACGTATGTACACGACCTATATATAAGTCAGCTCTTGTATGTACGTGACTTTCTCCACAATAGCCCACACATGTTTATGAAAATGTCAAGCTTGAGATTGCCTCATGGTTTCCTTGCTGTTCTAGTTGTTCAATCTTCTTCACCCACTTCTGAAGCTGTCCCAGCTTCTCAGAACTTGAGCTCCGAGCTTCTATCTTTTCAACATTGTCTTCCTTCCTAGCTTCACGTGTTCTTCTTATCATGCTATATTAAACACTCCTCATGGATTGTCTTCTTTTGTTCCAACAATCCCAAGATTTATGGCCATACCCACTACAACAGTAGCATCTCATGGTGTGACAATGAGCAACATTGTGTCCCACTTGATTACATCTCCAACACCTTAGGGTGTTATGAAACCTTCCATTATATTTCCTTGCATAATGTCTACAATCCAAATCTTTGTGACCATATTCATTACATGAGTAGCAGTGACTATGAAAAACATTTTCATACCTTTGCTTTGGTGTCCATCTTGAAGGTGCCTCTCTTCTGAATTTGCTTTGAGGTGTAAAGATGGCTTCTTGATGTCTTCCTTTTTTTTCTCTTTTGAAAGTTTCCTTGCTTTGTGTAGATGGTTGACTTGCAACATTACTTCTACCTTTTGAGAATGAAGGACTTACTTCATGCTCCTTGGAAGTGCTAGCTTCAAGATGTATAACTTCCTTGTTGTATCCAAGACCTAATTTATCATTTGGAGATCTTTGGCTATCTAGGATCTCATCCAAGATTGTTAAGTTGTTCATGAACTTGATGTGAGTGTTTGAATTCTCTATTTTCTTTCTAAGATCAACAACTTCAACTTCTAACTTATGGCATGACTCTTTCTTTCCATTTACTTGATTCTTCAATAGTTCCTCTATTCTTTTGGCTTCCTCAATTTTGGTCTTAAGATTGACATTAACTTCAATACTTTTGCTAAGCTCATCATCTACCTTCTTCTTTTCTTCTATTTCACTCTTTAGTCTTTTGATCTCTTCTTATTTTTCTTCTAATTGAGTCTTTTTACTTTCTTCTTGTTCTTTGAGCATTTGCTTTAGTGCCATGGTATATCTTGGGTACTTTTCTAGGACTT
>JZKD02S1473489.1:0-10823 GCA_000966675.3 Picea glauca | reverse complement strand
ACGTAGGTAGTAGTTCAACGTTCAGAATGGAAGGACATGATCCCACCATCAGGTTACCAGAATTTTGAGGAGAAGCAACAGAAGACCTTGAGAAACACTTGTTCATTTGTGAAAATATCTGGGAAGCAAAGTAGATCACGGATGAAGATACCAAACTAGCGCAATTAGCTATTATGCTAAGAGACCATGCACTAGACTGGTACATGAGTCTCAACACAAAAAGTGCATCAGGGACGACAAGGACACTGATAGACATTAAGAAGTTACTGATAAATGAGTTCCAGAAGCCAAGCTCAGAGGATCAATACATGAATGAGATGATATAAATCCGACAGAAACTAGGAGAATTTGTATGRGAGATTGACTTGAGATTCAAGCGACTGAAGGGGAAATTGAAATACCTCATGATAGATATGCAACATCGACACTTGTTTGTTAATTCACTACTCCCACACTTAAAGTACCCATTGCAACAAAAAAATTTTCAGACACAGGTAGAGGGTCTGCAAGCAGCCCTACAACTGGAAGAAAATCAGTATCAGCAGATAGATCTAGCTGTTGAATAACTAAAGGAGGATTTGAAGAAATTAACATTCCAACTCAACCAGAATAAGAATAAAGATAAAGGGGAATTCGTTTGGTGTACTACACGTAGTTCGAAAGGACACCACAAGAACGAATGCCCAACATTCACACAGTATATGGCAGCCAGAATGCCAAACCCGTTACCAACATGAGGACTATGGTGTGAAGTATGCAAGAAACTAGGTCATGGCCCATATCATTTCTCGGTGATGTAGAAATACCAGACAGTCCCAAAGAGTTCATATTGCACCTTTTGCAAGTCAGTAGGACACGAAGACAAAGACTGTAGAACTATGGAGTTGATGCATGAAAGGACATTAGATGCATATAGAGTGCAAGCCGAAATGATGACAGGGAAAGCCACACGACAGTTTAATCAAGTTCCAGCTCCATACAACATTGTGCAACAACAATATAATACTGTGCAACAACCATATAACAACACGCAACCATAGTACAACACATCACAACCTCGGTGCAATACCACGTAGTATAATCAAGTGCCTCAATATAACACGTTGAGAGGACATCGTGTAGGCTACAGAGGTGGAGGGAAAGAAAAGGGAAGTTTTGGATGAGGTAGAGGACCAGTGGTATGTCAAAATTGTCAACAACTAGGACATTATGCAAGAGAATGTCTACTTCCACTAGCAACTTGTATGTATTGTCGAGCATCGGACCATGATACAGAGGAATTTCTAACACTACTAGTGAAGATTCATAAAAAGAGAAACCAGAACAACTAGAATGTTCAGTGGATCTCAGCNACGAAGTCTTTTTCTGTGATTTTTCACATTTATTACATGAGTGGATACTAAGGTTGAAGGATAACCACAGAATGAACCGGATTCAACAGTTAGATTGGACCCCAGTACAGATCGAGCAGTTACAACAGGTGAACAAAAATTTTATCCGCGCAATAGATTTTTGGCTTGACAGTATTGTGGCAGGTTTCATAACAAAATTTGCAGTCGACATAGCAAAGTCGTATAGTGCATAAAAGAAAGAATTTTTATGAGGACCTCGAGGAAGGTACATTAGCTCATTGTATATATTTATTAAGATATTGTTATACACCAAAGTTTTACTAACAATGGAGTCAGACAACTAAATTTCCCTATGTGCAAGGGGAAAGGGGGGAAGCATTGACAGAAAGAGGAGAAATGGAAGGAGGATAGGATAAGGGCAAGAAGGAGGAACCCTTGGACCAGATCATGATGGATGATGACTAGATCTGGTGGATCTTGGAGACAACTAGAAAGATGCATAGTAGAGTACCCTACCAATACAAGGTGAATACCAAGAAGAGAGTCGTAGCCGCGAGGGAAGGCTTGATGAGTGATGAGGAAGAGGTACAGGATCTCTAGGCTTTGGAGTAGATTGAAGAAATCGTGTGTGCAACATATGAGAGGAAGACAAGAGGTCCAAGAATGGGAAGAGAAGGCAACAATCCTATCCATATTAATGTCAGTGTGGAACCCATAAACCCATGTGTGACAAATACACCAAAGAGGACACCATTGTTTAGACAACCGAAGTTTGGAAGAAGTCCGACAACAAGAGGTACATCTACACAAGGAGCAACAACTGGAGGAGCTAGTTCAGGTAGCACTAGTCAAGTATCTACCCCACACGTAGGTAGTAGTTCAACGTTCAGAATGGAAGGACATGATCCCACCATCAGGTTACCAGAATTTTGAGGAGAAGCAACAGAAGACCTTGAGAAACACTTGTTCATTTGTGAAAAGATCTGGGAAGCAAAGTAGATCACGGATGAAGATACCAAACTGGCGCAGTTAGCTATTATGCTAAGAGACCATGCACTAGACTGGTACATGAGTCTCAACACAAAAAGTGCACCAGGGACGACAAGGACACTGATAGACATTAAGAAGTTACTGATAAATGAGTTCCAGAAGCCAAGCTCAGAGGATCAATACATGAATGAGATGATATAAATCCGATAGAAACTAGGAGAATTTGTATGGGAGATTGACTTGAGATTCAAGCGACTGAAGGGGAAATTGAAATACCTCATGATAGATATGCAACATCGACACTTGTTTGTTAATTCACTACTCCCACACTTAAAGTACCCATTGTGACAACAAAAGTTTCAGACACAGGTAGAGGGTCTGCAAGCAGCCCTACAACTGGAAGAAAATCAGTATCAACAGATAGATCTAGCTGTTGAAGAACTAAAGGAGGATTTGAAAAAATTAACATTCCAACTCAACCAGAATAAGAATAAAGATAAACGGGAAGTCGTTTGGTGTACTACACGCAGTTCGAAAGGACACCACAAGAACGAATGACCAACATTCACACAGTATATGGCAGCCAAAATGCCAAACCCGTTACCAACATGAGGACTATGGTGTGAAGTATGCAAGAAACCAGGTCACGGCCCATATCATTTCCCGGTGATGTAGAAATACTAGACAGTCCCAAAGAGTTCATATTGCACCTTTTGCAAGTCAGTAGGCCACAAAGAAAAAGACTGTAGAACTATGGAGTTGATGCATGAAAGGACATCAGATGCATATAGAGTGCAGGCCGAAATGATGACAGGGAAATCCACACGACAGTTTAATCAAGTTCCAGCTCCATACAACATTGCGCAACAACAATATAATACTGTGCAACAACCATATAACAACACGCAACCACAGTACAACACATCACAACCTCAGTGCAATACCACGTAGTATAATCAAGCTCCTCAATATAACACATTGAGAGGACATCGTGTAGGCTACAGAGGTGGAGGGAAAGAAAAGGGAAGTTTTGGATGAGGTAGAGGACCAGTGGTATGTCAAAATTGTCAACAACTAGGACATTACGGAAGAGAATGTCTACTTCCACTAGCAACTTGTATGTATTGTCGAGCATCGGACCATGATACAGAGGAATGTCTAACACTACTAGTGAAGATTCATAAAAAGAGAAACCAGAACAATTAGAATGTTCAGTGGATCTCAGCCGAAGCAAGGGATGAAGGATGGAATATCAACATAGTTACCCACGAAGGAGCTAAAATAGGGGATGACGTAGTCCGACAAGAGCCAGTACAAAATCAATGGGTCAAAAAAAATGATGAACCAAGGAAGTAGATAGATGTGCAGAAGGAGAATGATACATTTAAACAAGCCCGATAATAATTCCAAACGGAAGACATTGTGACGACTTCAACTATGCAACAAAGTAAGGAAGCATCAAAATACGAAATGCCTACGTTATTGGATCATACCAATGAAATACATTCCATGGGACAAGTAAGTACAATCAAAGGATTTTTGCAATCATGTGTAAAAGTATTAAATGATCCATCATCTATGAAAATACTGCAAAACATACTAGAAAAATGTAGCATGGAGACAGAAGGAAAACTAGAACCAAAAACAGTCAATCACCTGCATACAAGAAGAATAACAAGTAGGGAGTTTAGAATGAATGCCAACATTGGATATTTCAATATGGGAGACATCATACTAGATCTAGGATCTGAAGTTAATGTATTGCCAAAGAATACATGGAAATGCATGGGAGAGCCCACATTAGGATATTCACTAGTTCAACTAAAAATAACAAACCAACACAAAGTCCTACCAATTAGTAGACTGAAAAGAGTGACAATAGACCTAGATGGAGTGTGCACGCAGATTTTGAAGTCATTGAAATAGTGGACGACACAACACCTTACCCGGTGTTGCTTAGTATGGATTGGGAATTTGACAACCAGGACATAATCAACTTGAAGACTAGGAAAATTACATTTGAGTCAGAAGAATACAAGGTCATCACGCCAATGGATTCGTCGGAAGGGGAGAGGTTTGTAGAACCTACTTTCCTATAATTAGAGGAAATCAACCAATTGTACAGAACAATTGCATGTAGTGAGGATTACGTAAACCCAACTACACATGGGATACTCAGTTGGAAGAGCATTACTTCATGCACAACAAACTCAGAAACCGGTTTATAAAACTAGCAACAAAGGCTACATGAAGTATCCATAAGAAGATGTGCAAGAATAGACCATGTAGCAAGATGGGTAGGCATGGAAATAAGGGAACCACCTAGTTTCCACAGAATAAACGACTTGGAAGCATTCTTGGCACGGTACAAATTCGAAGTTGCAAAGAACCAAATATTTTTAGCAGTTGGTATAGCACTCAAGGCCACACCAACAAGATGGTGGGGCACACACCAAGAGACAATCACAGATTGGTACCAATGTAAGCAATTACTGCACATAAGGTTTGTTGCAAAACATAAAAACAACCAGTAGCAGAAGTACAATGGACAAGGGGAAGCAATGGAACACTTGGAGGAGTGTAGAACATTGTGGAAAATGACACCCCCAGAGGAATGGAATCATCATTTTACACACACACTTGAGGGCATCCCAGTGAACTGGTATACAGACCAGGAATTGCGTAAAGGAAATATGACCTAGATGACATTGCAATAGAATTTTACAGTCACTTTCTCATTTGAGAATGAGAACCCCAACATAGATTCCACTCTTCAANTCTCAGCCGAAGCAAGGGATGAAGGATGGAATATCAACATAGTTACCCACGAAGGAGCTAAAATAGGGGATGACGTAGTCCGACAAGAGCCAGTACAAAATCAATGGGTCAAAAAAAATGATGAACCAAGGAAGTAGATAGATGTGCAGAAGGAGAATGATACATTTAAACAAGCCCGATAATAATTCCAAACGGAAGACATTGTGACGACTTCAACTATGCAACAAAGTAAGGAAGCATCAAAATACGAAATGCCTACGTTATTGGATCATACCAATGAAATACATTCCATGGGACAAGTAAGTACAATCAAAGGATTTTTGCAATCATGTGTAAAAGTATTAAATGATCCATCATCTATGAAAATACTGCAAAACATACTAGAAAAATGTAGCATGGAGACAGAAGGAAAACTAGAACCAAAAACAGTCAATCACCTGCATACAAGAAGAATAACAAGTAGGGAGTTTAGAATGAATGCCAACATTGGATATTTCAATATGGGAGACATCATACTAGATCTAGGATCTGAAGTTAATGTATTGCCAAAGAATACATGGAAATGCATGGGAGAGCCCACATTAGGATATTCACTAGTTCAACTAAAAATAACAAACCAACACAAAGTCCTACCAATTAGTAGACTGAAAAGAGTGACAATAGACCTAGATGGAGTGTGCACTAAAGCAGATTTTGAAGTCATTGAAATAGTGGACGACACAACACCTTACCCGGTGTTGCTTAGTATGGATTGGGAATTTGACAACCAGGACATAATCAACTTGAAGACTAGGAAAATTACATTTGAGTCAGAAGAATACAAGGTCATCACGCCAATGGAATCGTTGGAAGGGGAGAGGTTTGTAGAACCTACTTTCCTATAATTAGAGGAAATCAACCAATTGTACAGAACAATTTCATGTAGTGAGGATTACGTAAACCCAACTACACATGGGATACTCAGTTGGAAGAGCATTACTTCATGCACAACAAACTCAGACACCGGTTTATAGAACTAGCAACAAAGGCTACACGAAGTATCCACAAGAAGATGTGCAAGAATAGACCATGTAGAAAGATGGGTAGGCATGGAAATAAGGGAACCACCTAGTTTCCACAGAATAAACGACTTGGAAGCATTCTTGGCACGATACAAATTCGAAGTTGCAAAGAACCAAATATTTTTAGCAGTTGGTATAGCACTCAAGGCCACACCAACAAGATGGTGGGGCACACACCAAGAGACAATCACAGATTGGTACCAATGTAAGCAATTACTGCACATAAGGTTTGTTGCAAAACATAAAAAAAAACAAGCAGCAGAAGTACAATGGACAAGGGGAAGCAATGGAACACTTGGAGGAGTGTAGAACGTTGTGAAAAATGACACCCCCAGAGGAATGGCATCATCATTTTACACACACACTTGAGGGCATCCCAGTGAATTGGTATGCAGACCAGGAATTGCGTAAAGGAAATATGACCTAGATGACATTGCAATAGAATTTTACAGTCACTTTCTCATTTGAGAATGAGAACCCCAACATAGATGCCACTCTTCAACAGATAAAAGGAGTGATATTTCTCAAAGAACCAGAAATAGAACTTATCATGGAAGAACAACAATGGAACAAACAAACAGTCAAGGAACTATTGTCATGTTACCATGTGCAAGAGGAAGCACTGAATGAATACGATCTGTGCGATATTCAAATAGAAGAAGTAGAAGGCGAAAGAGAAGTGGAGGGACCACCTATAAAATCAGAATTTATTTCCACGCTGATCAAGGTAAAGAAAGTCAACATTGGGATGGCTGAGAATCTCAATATGTCTAGCATCAAAGATTACTGGGATGAGAAAACAGTGGAAAGCATAACAGAATTATTGCACGAGTACAACAACTTGTTTCCCACAACATTTACAGAGGTGAATAATATAGAAGGAGAGCTAGGAGAAATGAAGATACCACTCATACCTGAAGTGAAATCGATCATACAACGACCATATATACTGAACCCGATATACAAAAAGAAAGTCAAAGCCAAGATCGACAGGATGCTCAAAGCTAGAATCATAGAACCAGTCGAAGAATCAGAATGGATAATCCTGATGGTAGTTCAAGACAAGAAACAAGGAGGGTTTAGGATATGCGTCGACTTAAGGAAGTTGAATGATGCATTCCTACATGACCCATTCCCTACACATTTCACAGATGAAGTGTTAGACAACGTAGGAGGACATGAAGCTTACTCATTTACTGATGGATTATCAGGCTACCACTAGATCAAGAGAGCACAGGAAGACCGATACAAGAACACATTTTCGACATAATGGGGATCTTATCAGTACATAGTA
This sequence comes from Picea glauca, assembly GCA_000966675.3. Lineage (NCBI taxonomy): Eukaryota > Viridiplantae > Streptophyta > Pinopsida > Pinales > Pinaceae > Picea > Picea glauca. Next base: position 3,348 of record JZKD02S1473489.1, on the reverse strand, counting down.
ATATTGTTTGGACTGAAGAATGCACCAGAAATATTTTCCAGAGTAGTCATCGTCTTGTTCAAGGAATTCATCCACCAGTTTCTTGAATTATACCTGGATGATTGGACAGTCTATAGTTTGTTGAAAGAACATGTATAAGTCTTATGACTGATGTTAGAAAGATGTTGACAGTGCCGTATATCACTGAACATAAATAAATGCATATTCAAAATACCGTTTGGGATACTATTGGGACAGATAGTATGCAAACAAGGTTTACTTGTAGATCCTGCAAAGATTGCAGTAATTGTTAACTTACCAACACCAAAAACAACCTGTCAGCTAAAAGCGACGTTAGGACACACAAGATACTACAGGAAATTTATCAAAGGATATGTGCAGATTACTGCACCAATGGAAAAGTTGTTAATAAATGATACAAAGTTTCAATGGAACGACGAGTGCCAATACAGTCTGGATATTCTGAAGCAAAATATGGTCACCACGCCTATACTAGTATTTCTAGACTGGGAGAAGACATTTCATGTCCATGTAGATGCATCATCCATAGCACTTGGAGTTATCTTGGTGCAGCTAGGAGAGGGGAATTTTGATCACCCCATAGCCTTTGCGAGCAGAAAGCTATCAGACTTAGAATAGAACTACAACGCTATAGAGCGTGAAGACCTAGCTATGGTCTATGCACTACAGAAATTCAGACACTGTTTATTGGGAAAACATGTTAAGATGTTCACAGATCACTTAGCCCTGAAATACTTAGTCAACAATCCAGTGTTGGGGGGGAGAATCTGTCATTGGTTACTACTATTTTAATAATTCGACTTTGAAGTAATAGTCAAGCCAGGAAAATTGAACGCAGGACCTGACCACCTATCAAGAGTCACAAATGGAGAAGAACCTACGAATTTAGAAGACAACTTTCCAGATGCCTAGTTATTCTCAGTCCAAATCATTCATGAATACTTCACAAACATAATTTAGTACTTGAGCAAAGGTACTGTGCTGCAAGAATATAGCACCGCGCAGAAGAAAAACCTAGTAGTTTGCGCTGTCAACTATCAAATGATTGCAGGACACCTATACAAAATGGGTGCAGATAGCATCTTGCGAAGGTACGTGTTAGAGAATGAAAGACCAAGAGTCTTAATAGAATTCCATGAGGGAATAGAAGGAGGGAATTATGTAGGAAAAGCTACCACGCAGAAGGTTTTGCATGCAGGACTATGGTGGCCAATGATTCACAGAGAATCAAGGGAGTATTGTCAGAGATGTGATGTCTGCCAAAGGGTAGGCAAACCCAATAGAAGGGACAAGATGCCATTGTGATCACAGGTAATTCTCCAGGCATTTGATAAGTGATAAACAATATTTATGGGACCAATCAAACCACCAGCAAAAAGAACAGGAGCAAGTTACAATATCACCACGACAAAGTACCTAACAAGATGGGTGGAAGGCGCACCAGTAAAGGATTGCAGCATAGAAACAACAACACACTTCTTATTTGAACAAGTGATCACTAGATTTGGATGCCCAAGAGTTTTGATGAGTAACCAAAGCATGCAGTTTATGAATAGCACCATCAATGCCATGACTGAATAATTTGAAGTCCACCATCARAAGAGCACACCATATCACCCACAGGAAAATGGCACAGTGGAAGCATTCAAAAAAATCCTASAAAATGCACTAACAAAGATCTGCAACGTCAACAGGGATGACTGGGACCTCAAAGTATCAATAGTATTATGGGCCTATAGGACTACGTGCAAAAATTTGAYAGGGCACATGCCATTTAAATTGGTCTATGGCCAAGAAGMAGTGGTGSCATTAGAATTTTTGGTACCTAGCTTGTGCATAGGARTAATTACACACATGACAAAATGAGGCACAATTCAGGAGAGATTCAATYAGTTAATGACTATGGAGGAAGATCGGATCTTAGAAGGATTTCACCAACAAGTTCAGAAATCAAGGGAAAAAGCTTGGCATGATAGACACGTCAAGAAGAAAACTTTCAAGGAAGRCGATTTAGTATTGATGTATGAGAGAAAATCGTTTCAGCACCCAGGAAAGCTCAAGATGCATTGGATAGGACCATACGAAGTAAAATCTGTCATAGATGGAGGATTTGTACAATTGAAAGGCTTATCATGTGCATAACTTAGAGGGATGATCAACAAGAGTCGACTAAAGCTGTACAAGGACAGTTGACAACCCACCGTGCAGTAAAAATAAATAAAAAATTAATTAGTACCAACAAAGGCATAGTGTGCTAGAGGAAGAAAAGGAATGCACACTTAGGAACACAAACTTGGTGAGGAGAAGGAAAACAGACACATACAAAGGAAAACAAGTAGGAAAAGAAACGTTGGCAAAAGAAGTACGACAAGACAATGGTAGGCAGAATTAAAGGACAGAAAGGACCGATGGGACACCACATTAATCGCTCCAACTAGAGGTGAAAAACTAGAGTAATGGAAAGTATGAAACCGCCAGAGGTGTATTGAACCCATAATTAAGGAAGCGTCCTCAACAATTTTCATGCGTTTCCCATACAACACACACAAGTGGGAGCATAGAGTCCATTTCCAAAAAGAGAACCGACAAAGAGTGATAGAGGTTAAAAATCACAGAGTTGAGTTCACAGAAGTCACAAAGACCAGTCAAACCTAGAAAATGTTCAACATTCACCACCATGGCACCACCAAAGAAAGCATAAGCAAGCCAGACCGCCAAGAAAACTAGAGTTCAGACCAGGTCATGAGTACATGTGGAAGAAGGTGAACAACATCCATCAAATATCATCAATGTCGATGAAGTTCCATCTCCAAACACAGCACCAGTGAACCCTACACCTATACTGGAAGAAACCAAACAACCAACATCGAAGGGCATGCATATAGATATACCAGAAGAAGTACAAGAGTTGCAGAACCAAGACGCAGAAACCCTAAAGGAGGTGCAACCAAAGAACATCGAAGCAGCTCTAAAAGTCAATGGAACAGTGCCAAATATGGAAGCAGTAGTTGAGCCAGACGAGTCTCAAATGACCATATTAGACCACCCACTAGAAGGAATGGTCGAAGATGTCACAGGTTGGTTGGAATGGTATACTAAAGAACAATTGGAAGCTGCTGGAACTTTTATCAGGCCACCACCATCGAAGAAAGACAAGCTGCAGGTACCTAGGTCACCTTGCAAGCAACCTCTCACAGCAATCAATCTACAACGTATACCAGATGGGGTATAGGTAGGACCAGACCTATTGGGTCATATAGGGAAGATCAAATACTCATACCACGATGTAGAAGATGCAGAAAAATTTCTAGAACTTGCAAAGAGAGT
>JZKD02S1473478.1:0-10823 GCA_000966675.3 Picea glauca | reverse complement strand
AGAAGTTGTGATTTAATTTTACTTTCACTTCAACTACTTTTATTTTAATTTAAGTTTTGTTTCTAGAGTATCCATATATAAGCATAATGCTTGAGTGCACCACAACACGACATCCATATATAAACATAATGCTTGAGCTTGAGTGCACCACATCACAACATTCATATATATTTGTTCGCGTTAAACAAAAGCTAATGCTTACATGACATTGCATTCATATATTCTTTAACATTAAACAAAAACTAATGCTTACACGACCTTGCATTCATATATTCTTTAGCATTAAACAAAATCTAATTCTTACACGACCTTCCATTCATATATATTTGTTAGCATTAAAGAAAAGCTAATGCTGACCAAACCAAAATTAGTTTATTGATATAGATGCATTTTGGAACATTTTCATGGCCGCAAAAGTTAAGTGATGGGCTTGCATGGGACAATTTATAGTTTTTCTATGGTTAACAACGAACTCTTAGTTGGCAAGTTAACTTTAACATGTAAAAATTTATTCGGGCGTATATTGGACTTTTATAAAAATTAGTGGCTAAAAGCCCACTCATGAGTGCTCTGCAAGGGAGGATATATCATATCATATTATTAACGAGAAAAGGGTGGAAAGAAATACTAACGTCATAAAGCTATGTAAAGCTATAAAAGCTATTGGACTCTCTTCGTATTTACATGGATTTGTGACGCCATGGAGGAGACAACCAAATTTCACGTCATATTTGGATAGAGACTGAGCAAACAGACTGAGGACTATCTTCGTATTTACGTGAAATTTGGAGGAGAGACGCCAACTTGTGTTGGCGTTGCTGGTTACTGTTGGACTCTTTCAAATGGCAATGTCCCTTGGCCGGAGGTCGATCACCAAAATTACTAAACGTAAGGTTTAAGGTTTTTTCATCGCTACTAGGAACACGATTTTGCATATGTTAGTATAGATTCCGTTTTAACTTTTGAATTTAAACATGGAAAGATCAAAATAAATTCAGATACAAATTTTATGAATTTTGACCATATGAAAGGATAAGATGTGTCTGCTCTAGTCGCAGTTGCTCCTCACCCTACTCATGGCGACATTGTTGTTCAAGGAAACCCCAATACTTTCGTAGAGCAACAGGACCCACATGTTCAATCTTCCGCTGAAGCAGCAGCAGCAGCAGGAGTGTGTTCTCCCAAATCTCAATGCGACAACCATGTAATTATATGATAGTTCTTCCATTTGTGAAAAGTTTTATGAAAGAAAAAAAAAATCTCATTTCTAGTTTTAGCGAACCTTAATCATCAAGATATTATCGTATTGTTGTAGTTTTAGCGAACTTTAATCATCAAGATATTATCATATTCTTGTATTTGTCTTTGATAGTTTTAAATTTTAAAAACTAATGATTTTTTTCCTTTTTAATTTTTTTTTATTAAACACACCAAATTACTAATAACATCACAACAATAATAAACATTGATTAAAATAACTTAAAACCTTAAAATAATTATATGTTATTTTTATAATTGTAAAAAATAATATATATATAAATTTTTTACATTTATAAAAATATTTTCTATATAAAAAAAGACATTATAATTAATTTATAAAAAGAAATTATAGTTTTAAGGTTTTAAGTTATTTTCTATATATAAAAAAGACAATATAACTAATCATAAGAGATTAGGGTTCACAATTAATGCACTTGGAGGTGTATTGGCTTGTAAAAGTTGTAACATTGAATATAAAAAATTTCATTCATCATAGTAGATGCGAAAAGGGTATTCTTTAGTATTTTATTAGAAAGAGTTAAGATTTGTATTCTTTAGTATTTTATTAGAAAGAGTTAAGATTTGTATGAAGCTTCAACATTTTGTTATGTATTTATATTAATTAAAGTCAATTAATGTACTTGGAGGTGTATTGCCTTGTAAAAGTTGTAACATTGAATATAAAAAATTTCATTCATCATAGTAGATGCGAAAATGGTATTCTTTAGTATTTTATTAAAAAGAGTTAAGATTTGTATTCTTTATTATTAGAAAGAGTTAAGATTTGTATGAAGCCTCAACATTTTGTTATGTATTTATATTAATTAAAGTTTGAAGAGGTAGCACGATAAATTATTAATTTGAATATTAACCATAATGTATTTATGAATAGAAATTAATTTTCAAATCAAAATGTATCTATAAATATATCTATATTTTTGAATAGGTGACATGATGAGTTATTGATTTAAATATTAACCATAATGTATTTATGTATAGAAATCAATTTTCAAACTGAAATGTATATATATTAGTTAAAGTCTGAAGGGTTGACATGACAAGTTATTAATTTGAATATTAACTACATTGTATTTATGAATAGAAATCAATTTTCAAACCAAAAAATCTTTAATTTTTTTTGGATGACTTTATTTCTAAATGAAAATATAATTATTCACAAAATTTGTTTTAATCCACAACATTTTTATGTTATGCGTTGTGGTTTTTTTTTACTTCTAATTTTCTTTTTATGTGATGTTGTAACCTACCTTACTACAATGAAGTATCTTCCTCTCTCCTTTCAATTGAGTGTGTATGTTGTGAATAACCTTTATATGTATAAAAATTATGATATGGATATGGTTTATTATTACCTACATCAAAATCTTTGCTAATTTATATGAATTCTCTTGGGTGTAAGTTTATAGGTTGATATGATAATATGGTCTCTCACTTCAATAACAATATTATTGATAATTTTCATGGGTATTGTTTATGGTTTAATCAAATTGCACATTTTTTCCCCCAAAAGAGAAATTTGGCAAAGAAATTCAACTCAGCTCTAATCAATCTAGTAAGAAACATATCCCAACAAGCTCAATATCAATTTGGATATGAAACCATCTAAACATGTAGAAAAATTCCCTCCCATGTTCAAATGCAGAGATATAATTTTATTAGTGTTTCAATTAATTCAAAACTTCCATTGAATTTTCAATGATTTGGGTTGGTTTTAAATTTTGTGAAAACCCATCATAGGCCATCATTCCACCATGCAATAAACTTTTCTCATAGTGGAATTTTGACCATCCCTAAGATTCCTACTGAATAATAATCAAATTTGTGATTGGAAAGAGTGTTTGTTTTATACACGATTAGCTAATCCTTTGGAGATGTTAAAAGCCTCCAAGTGTTAGAGTCAAGTTCATTCTAACCTAGAAACAACACTGTCCACAATTAAGTAATGAAAATGGGGAGAGGAGAGATATTTGGTGGAAACAAAGGCATTCCTGACATGGAATGAAATGAGGTACTTAGAGGATGGGAGGTGTTATCGCACAAGTTTTAAGTTGGGTAAAGATCGACCCAAACACCAAATGGCGACAACTAAGAGAAAACCTACCCACTATCACCATAGGAAGGTATTCTCATGATCTAGGTTGATATCGGTGGCCACCCATCTTTTTGAATTGGCTCAAAACAATTTTTTGGCAATTTTGGCAATTTACTATTTTCAGCAGTTTTAACTTTCGGGGCTATTTTGAGGGCCTAAATGAAGGTTTTTCCAGATAGATATTATAAATTATATTCGAAGGAATAATTGATCCCCCAAAATGAATCTCCTCGATGATACCTTTCCAACGGGCTATTATATGCCTAAAACGGAGATCGTATGCAAAAGTTACGACCCCGGGAAGTTGATGTACTAACTTACCCAAACGGGGCCCACATGACTTTTGGCGGTTCATCTCCTAGGGTTAGGTTTTTGGATGTCTAGGGTTTTTGGCATTCCTGTTTATTGTAAAAAGGCCTTCAGAGCCTCATTGTAATCATCTTCTTGCAAATGTGAGTAGCCGTCACATCTCTTCTCAAAGATAAGTTTCCACCATTCTAGCGAGTCTTTCACTCTGTATTTTTACAGTCTCTGTACATTTATTTCATTAATCAAAAATTTTTATTATTGTATCTCTGTGTTTATGGTTTCATCTGTGATACATTTCTGTTATAATATTGGATATCTGTGATATCTCTGTGAATTTCTTTATTATATCTCTGCTCTCATTTCATGTCGAAAATAATCTGGATCAGCTTGTCACTTTAGAGATGAAAGAATCACCTCTAGGGGGGAATCACAGGTGAACCTATAGGGAAATGGGAAGAAAAGTGGAGTGATGGAATTGTAGAACCTATAGGTCAAGTTACTAATCCTTGAGAGTCTTGAGAAAGAGTCTTGGTGGTATCCAATGGTTTTCAATACGTATGAGTACCTGCAAAGGGTGATTGTACATGCTCGGGAGACAAGAACAAAACAAGTATACACATAGTATGTTAGGTGGAAAATAAATTTAGGCTTGTTATCCCTAATTGAACCAGTATATAGAGATATATATCAACAAGAAGATAGTTGTTAAATTTGCTAAACAATTGCTAAAATTCCAACGAAAGATGCAAGAGATTAGCTAGCTAATTTATACTATTAATCAAGTATGAAGACCAAACTTCCAACAAAATAATTCCAATCTGAGATAAGCTAGATAAAATTCCAACAAAAAACATAAACAGGAAGAAATAGTCACATGTGTGAGCCACAACGACAGATTCAGCCACACGTGTAGACTGTAAAGTCCATATAGCACTTTGTACCACACGTGAAGACCATACATGTGATGTATGTAGTCGTACAAGTGACGTCAGTAGGCCATACATTAGGTTTACAAGTTGGAAGGGTTTTTCATAATTTTGATGAATTTGTGATTTGTTGAGAGGATTGGTTTTGTCATCAGAGTTTATCAATCAAAAAATTTGACTAAACAAAAATTTGTGTCTCTTGTGCATGGATTATTTCTCTCTGATATTTGTGCTTCCACTATAATTTTCTATCATTTCAGTGTAAAATTGTTCAGCGATAACAATCCTAGATTATTGTTTGAGGTAAGTTTGAATTAATTTTTAGATCTAAAATTGAATGCATTGCATTTCCCTAAAAATTTGACATTGAATGTTGTTGAAATGAGTTTCGAACATGTCATCTTGGAAATTTCTCAATAATTTATTTTATGCCCGATGTTTCAGACCTTGAGATTTTGCAAAGACAAAGGATAGATATTGTCGTACATGTGGTGAAAATAGCATATGTTGGTTCACAATAATTTCATAGATATTCTCTATGGAATTTAGGATTCCTCAATGCTCCTGAAATCCATTTCAAATAGGTCATCATGGCACTTTCATTATAACTTATTTTCTGGGATGTTTGAGACCTTGATATTTTGTATAGTCATAGGACACATGCATAAGTACCTCAGCTAAGAGTTTCATAATCATATTTGAAAAATTGGATGTGTTACATGATCTACAACTTTTCTCTTGGGGAGAGGCCCAAAACAACAAGCTTTGGGAAATTTGCCATTTGGAAATTCAAATTTTGGTCACACCTAGTAAATGTAGAAGTACTGATCAGACTTGGTGAAGGAAGAAGAAATGAGTAGACCTAGTAAAGGAAAAAGTTGTAAGCATACCTAATGAAGGAAGAAATAACAAGTAGACTCGGTGAAGGTTTGTGCATCTCATAGATTGGTGTCTCTTGCTATGTTGGTGCTTGCCGATGGGTATTAATGTCATAAGTAGATTGGTGTTTATGAAAATTTGTGAGATATTTCTGTCTCTTGATATGTTGGTTCTTAGGGGTGGGGATTGGTGTTTGCAGTAGTTGGGTTCCTACAACTATTTTTAATAGTAACTCAGTTCCTACAAATAATTATAAAGAGAAGTTTATTGGTATTCTCACAAAAGGGTTTCCATGTAAATATTATGTTCCATGTTGTGATTGTTTTCTTATGGTTGATGAATGTTTTAAAAATAAAAAAACACATTATACTGATTCAACTCCCCCTCTTAGTATAATTGTTTTCTCAACATCCAAGATTCAGAGAGGGGTGGGAATGGATGTTGAGTTAAGGGGTTTCGATCTAGACATTTTTCATAGGTGAGAATCGGTGATAATACTTATGCATTGTGAGAACAAGCGAGCCAACAACCAAATCCTGAGCCATAGACAGGACTAGAACTAGTAGCTGGATCCATGATCCAAAGCTAGATCCAGAGTCAGAGTCACACTCCAAAATAAGACATAAGGTGCATTGATCCAAATTGGTTTCCTTTGAGCTTTTGGAGACAAAAAACCCTCTTAATGGGGAGGTGTGATCTAAAATAGATCCAAGCCGACAAATGAATGTAAGGATTGGTATTACAATGCAATTTGGAAATTAAAAAATATTAAACAAACTATAAAAAAAAATGTAAATGTAAATTTGAATAAGTCAAAACTAGGTGCGGAGGAAAAATGTGATAATTAAAAGATAAAAAATAAATAAAAATAGCAGAGAAGTTTGAGGAATGGGAAATTAAGGGGCATTTTTTTTACCTTCTCCTTACCCCACATCTCTCCCTATTTATTCATTCACCTTCATTCTTAGTGGATCTTTTGGCCAATAGAGGAAGAGGAAAAGAATGCCATGAAAGCATTGTACAAAATATTTCCTAAATTAAAACATTGAGCTCCATTTGGAGCTGGTTTCCCAATTTGGGTTTCCAAGATCAACCAAATATTGGGTTGAACACTAGAATGAGAATATATCTATCCTCGCATTCCCATTGAAGAATAGTTAGTAGATAATTGCACTTATTTCTTTGTAACTGAGCATTGGTCTTGGCACCTTAGAAACAAAACTAATCCTTGGAGTGAAGCAACATAGCCACTTGTTGTACACCTACATGGCTGTTGATAATAGATAAACTTGTGCTCATAGTCTTGGTGATTATTACATTGTCAACTAACTATTCTATGCAAATTACACTAGAGATAGAGATCCATTTCCAATACTGAGACATACACCGAAACTTAAATTTCGTAAAGGATTCATGTTGGTGAAGTGAGTGGGCTATAATTTCCTTGTTTATGGATCAAAAGAACCCTTATACTAAAAATGAAGCTTCGCAAGCTCAATGACTGTGAATTTGTAATGTTCCCAACTAGGATAGATGGGAAATACATGTGTACTATCCAAATTTATTATTCTTCTTTGTGTGATTTTATCAATGAAATTTATTATTCTTCTTTGTGTCATTTTAAAAATGAAATTTTAATCAATTTTATTTAATGCTACAACATAATCTATTTAGATATGAAATGATCACAACAATATCAAATCAAACACAGTGAACTAAAATTGAACAAAAATATCAAATCAAACATGATGAACTGAAATCGAACAAAAATATCAAATCAAACATGATGAACTGAAATCGAACATCTTGTGGTCTACTTCTAACTATTCTTCTTTAATGACTCTTTGTTTTTTCATCGATTCTATCTATAGAAGAAAATGAATGGTATTGATTTCATGATACTTGTTCTAATATGTAAGTAGAGAGATTGTGTAATATAACAAATTTACTTTAAAAAGTGTTATTGTTTTGAGTGAAAGGATATATTTGTATTTTTATTATGAATTTATAGTGACAAATGTTTAAGTTCTATTAATATACATGAATTTTAGAATGCACATATGTTTTTTAAATTCAAAATTTTCTTAATGAAATTGAGAATTCCAAATTGTGTGTTTTTCGACTTAGTGTTTTGATTTAGGTTTTGTATGATAAACTTTATGGTTTGCTTTGCAAAAACAAAAAAACTTTCCTCTTTATGAATGCTTCCCTATATATTTGTTTTTTAGGTGATTTTAAAATAGGTTACACAAATTTATCATTGATGAAACTAAACACACATATATATTTAACTAAGCAAATTCTAAATATATAATTTTTTTTTAAATATCAATGTTTACTATTTTTTATTTTCTTGAAAAATATAAGAATATTAAAATACAAGCATGTTCATGCTATTACTTTTTATGCCTTTCATAATTCAAAAATTAAATTAAAAAATAATCATCCAAAAAAAAACTGTAAGTGTTTTTTAAGGAAATTTCATAAATGAGGTACTCAACACTTGAATATCACATAATTATACAAAGGTTGCATCAATGAAAATGATATATTTTAGAAAGTAATTCAATTTCCTATATTTTCTCTTCTTACACCATATTCAAATTCATTGTGAAATGTCTCCAATCATCTCTTCAAGTTAATAGATTGTTGTTTTTCCATGTTTGCATTGCCTACCATATTATGTTTGCACTCACCATTTAAACCTTGTTTTATGTATTCATGCTCGAGTATAAGAATCTTGTTCAATTTTTTCCTGTTGATAAGATCTCAATGTTTACCTTCAACATGAACAACTAATGAATTGTCTCCTCAAACTCTTTAATTTTAAAGTCAACAATGATGATATGAATGGATGATATAAATGGTGATATCATAATCAAAGTTGTGATTTAATTGTAATTTCATTAATTTTAAAGTCAACAATGATGATATGAATGGATGATATAAATGGTGATATCATAAGTAAAGTTGTGATTTAATTGTACTTTCATTATTTCATCTACTTTTAATTTAATTGAAGTTTTGTTTCTAAAATATCCATATATAAGCATAATGCTTGAGTGCACCACAACACGACATCCATATATAAGAATAATGCTTGAGCTTGAGTGCACCATTGCACAACATTCATATATATCTGTTCGCATTAAAGAAAAGCTAATGCTTTAGATGACCTTGGATTCATATATATATTCGCATTCAACAAAAGCTAATGCTTACACGACCTTCCATTCATATATATTTGTTAGCATTAAAGAAAAGCTAATGTTTACGTGACCTTCCATTCGTATATATTTTTTTGGCATTAAACAAAAGACAATGCTTACATGACCTAACTAAACCAAAATTAATTTACTGACATACATGCATATTGGAACATTTTCATGGTCGAAAAGTCAAGTGATGGGCTTGCATTGGACAATTTATAGTTTTTCTATGCAGAAGAAGTTAACAACGAACTCTTAGTTGGCAAGTTAACTTTAACCTATAAAAAATCAGTGGCTAAAAGCCCACTCATGAGTGGCCACTCAGGACGATATCTCATATCATATTATTAAAGAGAAAAGGGTGGAAGGAAATACTAACACGATTTTGCATATGTTAGTATAGATTCAGTGTTAACTTTTAAATTTAAACATAGAAAGATCAAAATAAATTCAGATGCAAATTTTATGAATTTTGACCATATGAGAGGATAAGATGCGTCTGCTCTAGTAGTAGTTTCTCCTCGCCCTACTCATGGCGATATTGCTGATATGAATTTTAAATATTAATGTTTATTATTTTTTATTTTCTTTTATGTCCTTTATAATTTAAAAAATAAAATAAAAAATAGTCATCCAAAAAAAATTCTGTAAGTTTTTTTAAGGAAATTTTATAAATGGGGTATTTAATACTTGAATATCACATAATTATACAAAGGTTGCATAAATGAAAATGATATATTTTAGAAGCTAATTCAATTTCCTACATTTTATCTTGTTACACCATATTCAAATTCATTGTGAAATGTCTCCAATCATCTTTCCAAGTTAATAGATTGTTGTTTTTCCATGTTTACATTGCCTAACATGTTATGTTTGCACTCACCATTTAGACCTTGTTTTATGTATTCATGATCGAGTATAACAATCTTGTTCAATTTTTTCCTTGTTGATAAGATCTCAATGTTTGACTTCAACATGAACAACTAATGTAATGAATTGTCTCCTCAAACTCTTTAATTTTGAAGTCTACAATGATGATTTGAATGGATGATATAAATAATAATATCATAAGTAAAGTTGGAATTTAATTTTACTTTCATTATTTCAACTACTTTTAATTTAATTGATGTTTTGTTTCTAGAGTATCCATATATAAGCATAATGCTTGAGTGCACCACAACACGACATCCATATATAAGAATAATGCTTGAGCTGGAGTGCACCATTGCACAACATTCATATATATTTGTTCGCATTCAACAAAAGCTAATGCTTACACGACCTTCCATTCATATATAAAGAAAAGCTAATGCTTACACGACCTTCCATTCATATATATATGTTAGCATTAAAGAAAAGCTAATGTTTACGTGACCTTCCATTCGTATATATTTTTTTTGCATTAAACAAAAACTAATGCTTACATGACCTAACCAAACCAAAATTAATTTACTGATATACATGCATTTTGGAACATTTTTACGGTCGCAAAAGTTAAGTAATGGGCTTGCATTGGACAGTTTAAAGAAGTTAACAACGAATTCTTAGTTGGCATTCTAACTTTAACCTATAGAAAACTAGTGGCTAAAAGCCCACTGATGAGTGGCCACTCAGGAGGATATCTCATATCATATTATTAAAGAGAAAAGGGTGGAAGGAGATACTAACGCCATAAAGCTATAAATGCTATTGGACTCTCTTCGTATTTACATGGATTTTTGACGCATGGAGGAGACAACCAAATTTTACGTCATATTTGGATAGAGACGCCAATTTCTGTTGGCGTTGCTGGTTAGTGTTGGCTCTTTCAAATGGCAATGTCCCCTAAGCAGTTCTCAGAGGCCGATGACCAAAATTACTAAAAGTAAGGTTTAAGGTTTTTTCATCGCTACTATGAACACGATTTTGCATATGTTAGTATAGATTCAGTGTTAACTTTTAAATTTAAACATGGAAAGATCAAAATAAATTCAGATGCAAATTTTATGAATTTTGACCATATGAGAGGATAAAATGCGTCTGCTCTAGTAGTAGTTGCTCATGGCGACATTGCTGTTCAAGGAAACCCGAATACTTTCGTAGAGCAACAGGACCCACATGTTCAATCTTCCGCTGAAGCAGCAGCAG
>JZKD02S1473477.1:56243-71039 GCA_000966675.3 Picea glauca | reverse complement strand
ATTAATTAAATTATTAAAAAATTAATTAATTAAAAAAAACCTATCTAGACTCGACGAAATTCCGCGAAACTTTCTACACTGTCTGGCATGGTCATTTACAACATTCCTAAACAATGGTTACCAAAGAATGATACCACTAGAGCGCCTTTCACCACTTTGGAAGAAATTATTGCATGTGAGGGGGGAAAAACTCAAGGGAAGTCGGCCAGGCCCTAAAGCCCGGTTGACAACCTAAGGATAAAAAACCCTTGATGAAAGGAACTCCCCCAATGGAAACACCCAAGGTACCTGACCTAACTATGATCCATGCAGACTTATTACATTATCAACCCACGCAGGGGTGCGGAAATTTCGTTTACAAAAATTTTGTTGGGGTATCAGATACCCAAGTAGAACCAAAACTGTCTTCATCAAATTTGCATTTGGTGATGCATCTTCATGGCACATGAGTTGACCACCGTTGCTAAATGGGTGGTCAACACGTCTCTTAAAGACAATTATCCGCTACCCAAAATAGACCATGTTTTAGAAAAAGTAGTCGGAGCAAATAGGATGTCTATGATCGACGGTTTTTCCGGTTACAATCATATTGCTGTCAACGAAGACGATCAAGAAAAAAAAGCCTTCACCATCCCTTGGGGTACATTTATGTATGATAAAATGTCATTCGGTTTAGTGAATGCAGGTTCTACCTTCCAGTGGGCTATGGATATCGCCTTCATCGGTGAAAGATATAAATTAGTGGTTATTTAACTTGATGATCTGATCGTTTTTTCTAAATCTGATGAAGATCATCTGATACATCTCAAGCAAACGTTTGAGAAATGTCGCAAATTTGGTTTGTCTTTAAATCCCAAGTCGTCTCAATTTGCAATGCAAGAAGGTAAACTCTTGGGCCATATTATATCTCGGGACGGAATTAAAATCTATCTTAAAAGGGTCGAAGCTATTAACACTATAAATAATCCTAGAAATGTAAAATAAATCCAGTCCTTTTTAGGGAAAATAAATTTTTGGGGGAGATTTATCCCTAACTTTGTTGAAATTGTGAAATTGATTACAGATATGTTCCAGAAGAACAACGAAGTTAAATGGACGGCCGAAGCTAAAGCATCATTTGCGCACATCAAGAAAATTATAGGTGAAGCACCTGTACTAGAAAGCCCTGATTATCTCAATGAATTTTTTATCTTCTCATTTGCATCCGAACACACAATCGCAACATTACTTCTACAAAAGAACGTAGAAGGTTTCGAGAAACCGATAGCATTCTTCAATAAAAGCCTCAGAGACGCAGAATTGAAATACGACATAATGGAAAAGCAGGCATACGCTATGGTGAAGGCACTAAAGGCTTTCAGAACCTACGTGTTACACTCCAAGATAATTGCATATGTAACCACCAGTTCCGTTAAATATATATTGGTTCAACCTGATAATGACGGGAAGAGGGGTCGATGGCTTGCTAAGATTCAAGAATTCGATTTAGAAGTGAAACCGACAAAGCTCATAAAATGACAAGGTTTGGGTAAGCTACTAGCCGAATCAAATTTCAGAGCGCTCAGTATAAATAATCTACAAGAGTATGAAGGATGTATGGATATGGACGAACTCGATGACCAAATAGCTACAACCAGTATAGAAGAAAAGTTTACAACTTCGGTGTGGTACAAAGATATAGTATCTTATCTTCTGACTTTGAAACGCCCAAGTGATATGAATCCATCTAAAGTTAGAACGTTGAAATTGCATGCGGTGAAGTATTGTATTTCAGAGAGCCAATTGTATTGGAAAGGCCCTCTGGGTTTTCTATTGGTTTGTCTAGTAGAATCAGATACCGAAAGGGTCATAAATGAATTCCACAAGGGAGTGTGCGGAGGACATCATGCATGGAGAGCAACAACTTATAAAATCCTGAGAGCGGGATATTATTGGCCTAAATTATTCACAAATGTAAATGCTAAAGTTAGAGCATGTAATTCATGCCAATTATTTGCAAGCAAGCAAAAACTCCCAGCACTACCTTTGGTCCCGGTTAAAACGGAAGCTCCATTCCAACAATGGGGGTTGGATTTTATAGGCAAAATTAATCCACATTCCAACACACAACACAAATGGATCCTGACTGCTATGGATTATTTCACCAATTGGGTAGAAGCTACTCTTACTAGAAAATCCACAGATTCGGTGATGAAGACTTCCTGGAAGAAAACGTATTATTTAGATTTGGCTGTCCCCGAAAGATAGTTACAGATAATTCCCAGGCATTCAAATATATGGCAATGGTCAACTTTTGTCAAAAGTACAATATTGTATTGGTTCACTCCACGACATATTGCCCCCAAGGCAATGGGCTAGTTGAATCATCAAATAAAATCTTAATTACCATAATTAAGGTGTTGAATGAAAATAAAAAATTATGGCATGTGCATTTGAAATACGCCTTGTGGGCGAATCGGATAGGCACCAAGAAATTGATTGGCACTTCTCAATTTCAAATGGTATACGGGACTGACGTAGTATTACCCGTAAACCTGGCTCTACCTGTGATGAAACTTTGGCAAGATGAAAAATAAGAACCAAACCATGTCACAAGAAAAATAAATCAACTGATTGAAGTTTAGCAGAATAGGGCCGAGGTGGACGAAAGGCTGCAAAAATATCAAGACAATATGAAAGCATTGTTCGATCATAAGGCTAAAGATAGGGAATTCATCCCTGGTGATTTGGTTTAGAAATGGGATTCTAGGAGGAAAGACTTAGCAAACCATGGAAAATTTGATCATATCTGGTATGGACCATTCAAAGTCTCAACTCCTGAAGGGAAGAACTCATTTCTGTTAGAAAATTTCGACGGTAAAATTTGCAATGCCCCTATCAACGGGCGTTATTTGAAGCACTATATGCAATAAACGATTTCCAAAATTCCACTGTATATACCAGTTTGTGTTTTCTGTTTTTATAGTTTTTCAGTAAGTTTTACTTTCATCGCAAATAAAACAGGTTAATGATCTCCTAGAAATAGAGATATAAAATATTCAACACATTGAATTCTATCAATCTTAAAACCCTCACGCTTTTCATGTTGTCTTCTTGCAAGATTCTGGTCTACAACCCAAACATCAAAAATAATAAAACGGATGGTCATGTATCAAGAAATTGATTCGCTTGAAACATGTGATAAAAAATAATTTACTAAGATGAGAATGAAGTGGTAAGGCTAAGGTATGAATTTCCAAAATGTCTAGATTTCAAATGAATATCACCTAGGTGCAACAACGCTCTCATGAGTATGAACATATTCACCCAAGGTATCATCAAAAGAATGAAATTTTCTATGGATCATAAAGGATTCCCCTGGATAAAATAAAAATAAGTAAAATAAACAGGAGAAGTAAAGTGACCTAAAAAAGGGTTCCAAGAGTAAGGATTGTGTTACCACAACTATGTTTATGAAATCCAAGTCCTTCTCTGTCATCCTATCCCAATCTGTGGTATCTTCCCCTCGACCCCAGATGCCTTCCCATGATTTCCACAGAGGAAGGAGAGGTTACACTTTAGCTCTGAAAGCTAACAAATGAATCTTTAGAAGAAAGGCAAGTCCTCACGACTCTTCAAACTCTTACTGAGAAAAGATATGTATAGGCTAATCCTATCTCTCTTGGTTCTTTTAATAGGTTCTAAAAAAAATTAGTCTTGCTCAAAAGAAGGTCCCTGGAATAAAATTCCCCCATAAGTTTTCCTGCGGACTAAGATGTTTTGAAGGCCGAAAAGAAACTGATCTAGAGTAATCAAAGTGAGTTGGCAGACCTTTGTTGCAAAATTATACACAGGCATCACCCCTGGTATATTTTATACTAATTGATTGCCCCCACTTCATGTCAAAGAAAGTATAAGACGAATGGTGAAAGGAAATTCAAAAAATTGATTGCCCCCATCTAGTCCAAAAAAAGATGATGAAATGAAATTCATAAAATGATTGCCCTCATCTCAGCATTTAAACGCAAAGTTACAATTTGAAGTGGTGAAAGGAAATTCAATAAAGGGAATCTGATAACTTCACCGAGGTACTGAACAGACTCGCTCCCAGTGAAACAATGTCTAAGATATATGTAAGGTTGTTATACATGAATTATACTGTACTCTGGTAAATTAGCTTTCTTGAAGTTCGATCTACATCCCAAGTTCGCGCATGAATCCCTGATTAAAACATTAAAATTACTTCACCTTGAAGCAAGCAAAATCAACAAAACCTATTAAAATTCCTAAGGTTGTTTGGGTTATCTTAAGCAAACCACAGATTAGTATCAGGAATTAGGAAGTCACATGGCCTAAAAGTGAGATTAAATAGCGACTGGGTTTCGAAAGCTGTCAGAGATAAAGATGAAACCCCCTTTTCTCCCTGCACCCTTTCCTAAACAAGTTTTTGCAGAAACAAACTAATGACTCCATTTGCCCAATAAAGGCACGTGGTCTACTGTTCTTCTCGTCCCGCAAGGAGACGAGATCCCTAGATGGAGCCTATGTTGAAACAAAGTTTATTTTTCTTCTCTAAATCCAAATCCTCTTTTTTCTCTGGTTACGGAGCCACCCTTAGTTCAAAAAGGGGTCAAAAGGTTTTTCGGGATTTTTGGGTTTCGTGGTTCAGCTAATCACAAAGTATGTTTTTTTATGACAACCCCAAAGTCCCAGTACCGAAGTCTCAAAAAAAGTGATTGTTTAAAAGGAATTGAACATATTTTAAAGTAATAATTAAAAGTGTTAATGACTTTCTAAGCCTTTTCACATTTTCTTTTTCGACCATCTCAACTTAAGCAGCATTTCAAATGTCCCGACACGCTTTTCACAAAATACCTGTTAATCATGATTAATTAAGGTTTAAAACATACTTAACAGATCGTTAATCAGTCGCAATTCGGGAAATCAAAGAGACAACCTTGAGTCTCCTTAAACCCCGACTCCCAAAGTTGTGAAGTTCTTAAAAGCTAATGCTACATTCATTAAGAAGTAAGAAGGTTTAATGATAATAAATCCCATCGTGATTTCGCGATTTGGGATTTCTTGCGTTAAAGAGTCGTCGGAGTCCCGATACTCCAATCCATAAAAAGTAAAGACTAACCCCTGATCATGATTAATTAAAGGGTTAAAACAAGTGGTTAGCGCCTAAATAAATCCCATCGCGGTTTCGCAATTTGGGATTTACTTATGTCATACCTCTTGGGGACACGATGCTTGAAACTCCGAAACACGAAGTCCCGAAAAAATTAAGCACTTAAACGTAATTAACCTAATTTTAAAACAAGCATTAAGGGTATTAAATAACTTTTCGCATTTCGTTGTTCGGGAGTTTTCAATGACCTTCCTTTCGAAATCTCAGTTTTGAATCGCCAATATGCGACAGTATCTATAACGAATTAATGGAGATATTTTTTGACATAAAGTGCGTATCTCCAGGCGTACCATCCCCATTAAAGCATTTAATTTTTATCGCCTGTATCGGTATGCTAAATTTAAGACAGGTTAAAGGTTAATAAAGGTTTGTTATTTTGAATTTCATTCTTACTTTCAGACTAGGAGCGATATACACTCAGAAGAACTCACACATTTCTTCTCTGCAACAGGTTTTCATTTAGCACAAATGTCATGGCACCCAGAAAAGCGCCTAAGAAGAGTGAGGACGCAGGTGAAAGCTCGAATTTGGAAGGAGATGTTATATTCGTCACTACGCCACATGCTGTGGATTCAAAATCCTGGAGGTAGATTTTTGAAACTTTAGACTATGAGATTAGGAATTGCCCCGACAATTTCGGAAATGAAAGGACTGCAAATAAACTCAGAGACATAGCAGATTCTGAGCTTCACAAAATAGCCACACGACCGAGACTCATGCCATACAATGACATGATAATATGGGATTTAGAGAAAACCGACATTCAGACAAGGAGCATTCTAAACAGTCAAGGGGTCGTCGTTGGCTCGTTCGGACCCGAGCACATCCAAGTAGTGTATAAACTGCCCCCTACTTCTAAATACAGTTATAATGCCAAATTCGTAGAGGAATTTCAAAGAAAAGAGTGTACAAAATTCGATCAAACATATCCAGGTATAATCAAAGAAAGGTGGGGAATTCCAACGAGATTTAGAGCCGATACCCATGGCAGTTATGCCACAACTTCGTTAAACGAATACATGGTTTATATAGCTTTGGTGCTATGTAGACTTTTCGGAAAGAAAAACCCTACCCATTTCCCTGCAAAATGGGTGCCACTTATACACGCAAAGTAACTGCAAAGTCTATTCTTATTATTATTTGATATATTATTCATTAGATCAATCCTCATTGTGGATTGATCATGTTGGCTATTGTAAAAGGACCAAATCCCCTTTTGCGGATTGGTCATAATGTAATTGTAATAGGCAGAAAGAGAAGTCGGCCCCGGAATATATCAAATAGGCCTAGGAATATAATAAGGGTGGTTATAACCACCTAGGAGAAGAAGTCGGCCCTGCCAGTGAAAGGACACTCCCACACATGCCAGACTTGTATAAATAAGGAGGCTAGCGCCTCACTTAGACACACACTCACTTGTTCATTGAAAGACAAGTTTCAGAGCTGCAGTTGGAGAAGAGAGAGAGAGAGGCGCATCTTTGGGAGAGGAATTTATGTACTTGTTTGAGTTATCTCTTGGCATTGTATTGGCTATCTATATTAAGGAAGTTTTGCTGGGTTTTCTGCCCCATGAGGGTTTCCCAGGATAAATGATGTGTCTCTTGTGATTGTGTATTTATAAGTGATTCTATCTTATACTATTGTTATCTATTGAAATTAAAAGAACTATAATAATGGCTTAAACATTAACATAATCATCAAATAAAAGCTTAATTACCATAATTAAGAATGTGTTGAACGAAAATAAAAAATACTAGCATGTGCATTTGAAATACGAATTGTGGGTGAATCGGATAGGCACCAAGAAATCGATTGGCACTTCTCCATTTCAAATGGTATACGGGACTGACGTGATACTACCCATAAACCTGGCTCTACTTGTGATGAAACTTTGGCAAGATGAAAAAGAAGAACCAAACCATGTCACAAAAAGAATAAATCAACTGATTGAAGTTCAGCAGAATAGGGCCGAGGTGGATGAAAGGCTGTAGAAATATCAAGACAATATGAGAGCATTGTCCGATCATAAGGCTAAAGATAGAGAATTCCTCCCTGGTGATTTGGTTTTGAAATAGGATGCTAGGTGGGAAGACTCAGTAACACATGGAAAATTTGATCATATCTAGTATGGACCATTCAAAGTCTCAGCTTCTGAAGGGAAAAACTCATTTCTGTTAGAAAAATTGGACGATAAAATCCTCAACGCCCCTATCAACGAGAGTTATTTGAAGCACTATATGCAATAAACGATTTCCAAAATTCCACAGTATATACCAGTTTGTGTTTTTTGTTTTTATAGTTTTTCGGTAAGTTTTACTTTCATCGCAAATAAAACAGGTTAGTGATCTCCTAGAAATAGAGATATAAAATATTCAACACATTGAATTCTATCAATCTTAAAACCCCGACACTTTTCATGTTGTCTTCTTGCAGGATTCTGGTCTACAGCCCAAACATCAAAAAGAAGAAAACAGATGGTCATGTATCAGGAAATTGATTCGCTCGAAACAGGTGATAAAAAATAATTTACTAAGATGAGAAGAAGTGGTAAGGATAAGGTATGAATTTCCGAAATGTCTAGATTTCAAATGAATATCACCTATGTGCAACAATGCTCTCATGAGTATGAACATATTCACCCAAGGTATCATCAAAAGAATGAAATTTTCTATGGATCATAAAGGATTCCCATGGATAAGATAAAAATAAGTAAAATAAACAGGAAAAGTAAAGTGACCTAAAAAAGGGTTCCAAGTGTCAGGATTGTGTTACCACAACTATGTTTATGAAATCCAAAGCCTTCTCTATCATCCTTTCCCAATCTGTGGTATCTTCCCCTCGACCCCAGACACCTTCCCATGATTTCCAGAGAGGAAGGAGAGGTTACACTTTAGCTCTGAAAGCTAACAAACGAATCTTTAAAAGAAAGGCAAGTCCTCACGACTCTTCAAACTCTTATTGAGCAAATATATGTATAGGATAATCCTGACTCTCTTAGTTCTTTTAACAGGTTCTGAAGGATGAAAAGAAACTGATCCAGAGTAATCAAAGTGAGTTGACAGACCTCTGTTGCAAAATTATACACAGATATCACCCCTGGTATATTTTATACTAATTGATTGCCCCCACTTCATGTCAAAGAAAGTATAAGAAAGATGGTGAAAGAAAATTCAAAAAATTGATTGCCTCCATCTAGTACAAAAAGAGATGATGAAAGGAAATTGATAAAATGATTGCCCTCATCTCAGCATTTAAATGCAAAGTTACAATTTGAAGTGGTGAAAGGAAATTCAATAAAGGGAATCAGATAACTTCACCGAGGCGTTGAACGGGCTCATTGGCAGTGAAGCAATGTCTAAGATATATGTAGGGCTGTTATACATGAATTATACTGTACTCTAGTAAATTAGTTTTATTGAAGTTCGATCTACATCCCAAGTTCGTGCAGGACTCCCTAATTAAAAACATTAAAATTACTTCACCTTGAGGCAAGCAAGATCAACTGAACCTGTTAAAATTCCGAAGTTTGTTTGGGTTATCTTAATCAGACCACAAATTAGTATCAGGAAATAGGAAGTCATATGGCCTAAAAGTGAGATTAAATAGCGATTGGGTTTCGAAAGATTTTAGAGATAAAGATGAAACCCCCTTTTCTCCCTGCACCCTTTTCCTGAACAAGTTTTTGCACAAACAAATTAAAGACTCCATTTTCCCAATAAAGGCATGTGGTCCACTGTTCTTCTCGTCCAGCAAGGAGATGAGATCCCTAGATGGAGCCTATGTTGAAACAAAGTTTATTTTTATTTTCTAAATCCAAATCCCCTTTTTTCTCTGGTTACAGAGCCACCCTTGGTTCAAAAAGGGGTCAAAAGGGTTTTTCAAGATTTTTGGGTTTCGGGGTTCTGCTACTCACAAAGTATGTTTTTTGATGACTACCCCAAAGTCCTGGTACCGAAGTCTCAAAAAAAGTGATTGTTTAAAAGGAATTGAACATATTTTAAAGTAATAATTAAAAGCGTTAACGGATTTCTAAGCCTTTTCACATTTTCTTTTTCGGCCATCTCAACTTAAACAACATTTCAAATGTACCGACATGCTTTTCACGAAATACCTGTTAATCATGATTAATTAAGGTTTAAAACATGCTTAACAGATCGTTAATCAGTCACAATTCGGGAAATCAAGGAGACGACCTTGAGTCTCCTTAAACCTCGACTCCGTAAGTCACGAAGTTCTTAAAAGCTAATGCTACATTCATTAAGAAGTAAGAAGGTTTAATGATAATAAATCCCATCGTGATTTTGCAATTTTGGATTTTTTGCGTTAAAGAGTCGTCGGAGTCCCGATACTCCAATCCACGAAAAGTAAAGACTAACCCATGATCATGATTAATTAAAGGGTTAAAACAAGTAGTTAGCGCCTAAATAAATCCCATCGCGGTTTCACGATTCAGGTTTTACTTCTGTCATACCTCTTGGGGACATGATGCTCGAAACTCTGAAACACGAAGTCCCGAAAGAATTAAGCGCTTAAACGTAATTAACTTAATTTTAAAACAAGCATTAAGGGTATTAAATAACTTTTCGTGTTTCGTTGTTTGGGAGTTTTCGATGACCTTCCTTTTGAAATCCCAGTTTTGAATCGTCGATATGCGGCAGTATCTATAACGGATTAATGGAGATATTTTTTGACATAAAGTGCGTATCTCCAGGAGTACCATCCCCATTAAAGCATTTATTTTTTATCGCCTATATTGGTACGCTAAATTTAAGACAGGTTAAAGGTTAATGGAGATTTTTTATTTTGAATTTCATTCTTACTTTCAGACTAGGAGCGAGTTACACTTAGAAGAACTCACACATTTCTTCTCTGCAATAGGTTTTCATTTAGCACAAACGTCATGGCACCCATAAAAGCGCCTAAGAAGAGTGAGGAGGCAGGTGAAAGCTCGAATCCAGATGGAGATGTTATATCCGACACTACGTCACATGTTGTGGATTCAGTCAAATCCTGGAGGCAGATTTTTAAAACTTTAGACTATGAGATTAGGAATTTCCCTGACGATTTCGGAAATGAAAGGACTGAAAATAAACTCAGAGGCATAGCAGATTCTGAGCTTCACAAAATAGCCACACGGCCGAGACTCATGCCATACAATGACATGATAAGCTGGGCTTTAGAGAAAACTGACATTAAGACAAGGAGCATTCTAAACAACCAAGGGGTTGGCATCGGCTCGTTCAGACCCCAAGCACATCCAAGTAGTGTATAAACTGCCCCCTACTTCTAAATACATTTATAATGTTGAATTCGTAGAGGAATTTCAAAGAAAAGAGTGTACAAAATTTTATCAAACATATCCAGGTATAATCAAAGAATGGTGGGGAATTCCAATGCGATTTAGAGCTGATACCCATGGCAGTTATGCCACAACTCCGTTAAACGAATACATGGTTTATATAGCTTTGATGCTATGTATACTTTTCGGGAATAAAAAACCTACCCATTTCCCTGCAGAATGGGTGCCACTTATACACGAAGTAGCCAAGGGTTACAGTTTCAACTGGGGTAAAATTTTATCAGATAATCTAACTAAGGAGATTGCAGAGTACCAAACAACAAAATCGAAAGAATGACCTGCATCTTTTTACATGTCTGCATATATTATGGATGCTATCTGTTACATGAATCATTTCCCCTTGATGAATTGGAGTGGGAACCCACCCTGCACGAAGCCCATTCATGTTTATCATTCTAAACTATGGGAGGAAAATGTTAAAGATTTATTTTACAAAATCTGTCACTACCTGGTGATACCTTTGCACCAAATTCTGTATGGTTATGCACCCCCTCGTATTTCAGAGTCAATCGTGGGAAACCTCAAGGCAATTGCAGATTGGTTTATTGAAGAGGGTTTCTCCTATGTCAGGGTTTTTGGGTGCTCAATTCCTCCTCACGCACTTCCAAAATTCCTTCCCGATAGATTGGTGTGTAGGGAGGTGGCCTACCAAATAATAACAGGTGGCATCAACATAGAATTGAAAGCATCTTAGAAGAAGTTCTGGCCATTTTTTCATGTACAGATTGGGAAGTGTTCACTGCTTAACTTTGGTCATTCCAAGGTTGAAGCTACAGCACTGGAAGACATCAAATTGGTAGATCTTGAACTCAAAAAACATGACCCTTATCAAATTGTAGGAAATCATCTTACTCATTGCAATATGAAGATGTATGAACATGAAGTTTCTCCCTGTGTCGACATATTCAAGGGAGCCAAAACCTATGAGGAAATATTAGACAGAGTTCAGGCATTATCACCTGACCTACAGACCATCTTTTTGACTTTCTAGAAGCACAGACAAAGTGGTTTGCCGAAGATACTATAGGGAGAAACAACAAGCCCTCCTCCAGCTCAAGGAAGTATTCCCCCAGGTTTCATATCAAAGGCTCATGATAAAGAGACTGCAGAATAAAATCCAAAGAAGATTGAAGCGTATTCACAAAAAGCAGAAGCTTCACAATCAAAGAATCCAGGGTCTCAAACAAGTTCTAAATCTGAGACTCCTTTAAAGTCAAATCAAACGATTCCACCTTCATCATCAACTATTCTTGTTGATATCCCCAAAACAACAGGAGAAACTCAATCTTCAGAATTGGGCAGCCTTATTGCATCATTAACTCCTATACAATCAACTTTTGGGACCCCCCATCTGCAAGTCATATATGCAAGTGACCTTACTCCTGTGTCTAGAGAAGAGATACCTTCCTCTGACTACTTTTTCAGTAAGAATAGGAAGGCAGTATTAAAACAGGTAATGCATCTGAGAGAAAGCACAATGGTGAAGAAACATAGAGTGCTCGTAGATGGGCAAAACCTAGAAGAGGAAGACTTCGCCACATAAGTAGCAGGCTTTATGGGAGCTTTGGCAACTGCCAATTTATTCTCAGTTGACTCTCTGAAAACAAGGTTGAAACAGAACAATCAAATGACAGCTCAGTTGCAGGACCAAATAAGGCACACAGAAAATAATATTTGAGAGGAGGTAAATCAAAGAGTTGAAAACACCAGGACTGCTGACAAGCAAGATATGCAATTGTTGAAGTCTAGTTTAGATGAATTAAACAAGAAGATGCAAATGAGTCAAGTACAGGTTATTCGACAGGAGGAATTAGTGAGACAACTACAGGATGAGTTAAAGTCCATTGAAGGACAAGTTGTAAATATAACAACATTTCAAGCCCAATCCCTAGAGGTTCATGAGAAACTACAAGCAGAACAACAAAACATGCTTTATAAAATAGAAATCGTTCAAAACTACTTCCTGAAAGTAAGCCACTCACTGGATAGCATTGTTTTAAAGGAAAAAGAGGCCAAAATAGCTCGCACAACTTTTCAAAAGGCAGTAGCGTTTTCGACTAGAGAGGAAGTACCATCCATTCCAAAGATGACTGTAGAAGAACAGATCAGGGGAGACATCATGTTAAAAACATGGGAGACCAATATTGTCGAAAGAAGGAAAATGGAAAGAGAAGTTAGGAAAGAATGTGAAGAAGTGTTTGATCAGCTAGATACAAAAACACTGGGCATTGGCAAAGGTGATTGTCCTGGGCTATTAGGACAAATCAATGTTGTAAGGCATCAACTGCATATCAAGGAGAGCTGGAATGAAGCACAACTCGAGATTTCACAAATTAAGCAGCTTCACACCACCCAAATGGATAGGTGGCTAATAAATCCAAATCTACATTTGCAGTCGACAAATTTTGACAAGAGAAAGATCGAAGATAGGCTGCCTAAAATTCAGAGGAAGTTATATAACAAGATACCAGTTGAAGTTAAAACTTCCCAGCCCGCAGCAAAACTAACGTTCGTTGGGGCTTTCGAACCTGAGTTCGCATTATTATTAAAAGAAAGGAGAGCAGTCGAACTTACCAGAATGCAAGATGATGTCGTAGAGATTGAGTCAAATATGATGGCTTCTGATAAATTAAAAGCAAAAGTGGAAATGAGAAACAGAGAGACAAAACATTTTAAGGAACAAGCAGGACCCTCAGGATCTGGGAGATCCTCAGATGATAAAATGGATGATATGGCAAGGATAATTAAACAGTTGTCAAACAAAATTTCAAAGATGGAACTAGATCAATCTAAAGCAGATCAATATGTTAGGAGAGAATTCAGAAGGAACCCCAATCCTCAAATACAACAAAAACAAATTAAAAATGAAGATCAAAAGGTTCAGACTCCTTTAAAAAATGAAAATTTTATAGGAGGTAATGACATGCAAAAATTTGAGGATTTAGAATAAGATATTAATAATCTCGGTGAAGATTGTTATCAACCTCATTTAACTAGACAAGATTATGAGAGTTCTTTAAAAACCGAACATCGGTCTAATGAGGATAGAAAAACAAATAATACAGAGGACCCTGGTTGCCAAGGAATCACCGATACTATAATGGTTGAGAACCAAAACAAGTATAATCTAAGGTCTAAAACTAAAAACATGACAACTACCCAACCAAAGAAAATCCTGCTGAGAGGCGAAGTATATGAACCAGCCCCAAAGGGAACTGAAACACAGAACACCAGGATAAAAGGAGTTGACCCACAAGGTGCCAAAACCAAGACAACCGAAACACAGATGGCTGGAACAAAAACAACTGAAAACAAAGCAATACAAACAAGTAAAGTTGAAAAGAAGGATATTGAAGTACCAATCAGAGACACTGAAAAAATCATAGGAGGTTTCAGCCTAGAAAATGAGATTAACAAAATAAAAATACCAATACCTCTGGTTGAACTGGAAAAGAATCCCATTTACCGAAAATAAATCACCAAAATGATAAATTTTTCAAATATGGGGAGTCAAGATGATGTTATAAATTTGGAAGATGATAAGCCTAATATAATTTTTGGTCCGCATTTTGAAGAGGCCAGGGACATCGTTGCTCCTTTCTACAGTACACTAAACGTTCATGATCGTCTGCAACATAATTGCATGTTGGATTATGGAGCCTCGCATAACGTGATTCCCAAGGCTATTATGGATAGACTGGGCCTCGAAATTACCAGGCCATACAGAGACCTGTACTCTTTTGACTCAAGAAAAGTTAAATGTATGGGCATGATTAAAGATTTAGTGGTATATCTTGCACAAATCCCAGTAAAAAGTGTTCTGATGGATGTTGGTTTTGTTGATATACCTCCAAAGTATGGTATGTTATTATCCAGGTCTTGGGGCGCTAAGCTTGGAGGATCCCTTCAGCTGGACATGACATACGCCACGATTCCCATCTTCGGAGGGAAGTTCACCCGATTATACCGAGAAACACAACTGGCATATACAGTAAGTGATCCTCATAATCCTAGCAATTACCCTGTTTATGTCAATGATCAAGACCTTGGAAATTGTATTTTATCGATCGATGACGATATAGATGAATGTGTTGAAGATTTCACAAAAGGAAATAAAACAGAAAAGATAAAAGAAAGTATATATAGTACTGGAATCTAGAAAATGTATTTCGATGGCGCTTCGTCATGTGAAGTAGTAGGCGCAGGTGTACTCTTTGTAGCACCTGGAGATGATTTTGTCATTCCTTTCTCTTACAGACTATAGTGG